>OU896715.1:23525247-23544247 GCA_918026855.4 Phaedon cochleariae | reverse complement strand
CATTTGAATGTATACTAGGTATTGCATGTAAACATGTACCAATTTTTGATGTGTTAATCACATTAAATGTCGTGGAGATGACTTTGTGTATCATTTAGTATTTAATACTTGACTCCACTTCGAGAAACCATGGACTTCTACCAAAGATTAGGTATTGTAGTTCTATGGCAGTTATCATTTTAAAATTATACAGGATTTTGTGGAAATTTTTTGGCATTATACAGTGTGTCCCACTTACCATGCTCACCATGGGTATCTTTTTAACGGTGAGAGATACGAGGGCGGTTAAATGACACCAAATGTGTAGTTTGTCAAGGCCAACTATAATGTGAAAAAATATTCTGATAAAATTGATCATTTTCATGTCTCCTTTGTAACTTCTTTATTTATGGAAATTTTCAAATAGGAATTTCACATCCTCATAGCAATTTTCCAAGCACCAACTTTAGGTTTTCAAATGTAGGTCATAGCTCACTATGACTTAGTTACAAATAACTTTTTTTTCTCTTCCAGATGATGTGTCGCAGTAATAGTTTTGTGTTGATAACAACGGAGTTATCGTCATTTATACAAGAACAAAAAATTATTTGGAAGCCGCCATCTTGAATTTATGAATTTTAACAAAAAAATCATGATCTCTGACCTCAAAAACCCCCACTTACCAATTTTGAATGGAATCGGACCAAATCTTGTCCGCCATCTTGGAGCAGCCATTTTTTTTTAATTTCAACAAAAATTCCACAATGTATTACACTACACTGTTTTACCACTAACCAAACAGATTTTTTTAACGCCTCGACACGTGTTTCGCTAACTATGTTAGCATCTTCAGGAGAAGAACTGAAAACAGTTTCAATCTTCTCCTGAAGATGCTAACATAGTTAGCCAAACACGTGTCGAGGCGTTAAAAAAATCGGTTTGGTTAGTGGTAAAACAGTGTAGTGTATTATCGTGCCAAAGGTTCCAGTCTTCGATATATCCACAATGTATTGTCACCGAAATTATGAACACCTGTCAAGTTAATCGGAGTTATGGAATTTTTGTTGAAATTGAAAAAAATGGCTGCTCCAAGATGGCGGACAAGATTTGGTCCGATTCCATTCAAAATTGGTAAGTGGGGGTTTTTGAGGTCGGAGATCATGATTTTTTTGTTAAAATTCATAAATTCAAGATGGCGGCTTCCAAATAATTTTTTTGTTCATGTATAAATGACGATAACTCCGTTGTTATCAACACAAAACAATTACTGCGACACATCATCTTGAAGAGAAAAAAAAGTTATTTGTAACTAAGTCATAGTGAGCTATGACCTACATTTGAAAAACTAAAGTTGGTGCTGATATCTCAAATTCTAGAAGAGTTGGTATAAATTTCATGTTTTTTTCGAAATCACTTTGAAAAACTGCCATAAGAATGTGAAATTCCTATTTGAATATTTTCATAAATAAAGAAGTTACGGAGGACACATGAAAATGATCAAAATCTGTTTTTTGCGTAAAAAACAAAAACGAATAGATTTTATCAAAATGTTTTTTCACATTATAGTTGGAACTGACAAACTCCACATTTGGTGTCATTTAACCGACCTCGTATCTCTCACCGTTAAAAAGATACCCATGGTGAGCATGGTAAGTGGGACACACTGTATATATTAGATAGATCCAGATCGCCAATTTTTCTAAGGTGTTCCAGATAAGTGAGTGAGTTTGTGAGCGAGGCATCACGCACGAGACGAATTGCCTTTTTTTGGACAGAATCCAACAGTTTCAGGGTATGTTTGAGTGCTGCACTCCAAATATGGGCACAGTATTCCAGGACAGGTCAGATCTGTGCCTTATAAATCATAAGCAGCTGACTGGAAGTGAAATAGCTCCTGGCCCGAAACAGAAAACCAAGTTTTTGGGATGCACTTTTAGCAATTGATCTGATTGACTGATGTTATTCCATTATTAACAGCATACCTTCCTCTTTATAATGAAATAAACATTTGATCATTTATATCATAAATGCCATTTTTCTTTGAATATCGAAATTAACACCTCTTATTGAAAAACCCTACATCATTTCATTAGATTTGCACGTTTCTCATGAGAGTACCTTGGTCAGTTTTCATAGTTTAATGTCAACGGATGATTTGATTAACTTTATGTTTATAAAACCCTTGTGGTTCGAAATCACGAATATACCGTATGTTCTACTCGTGACAAGTGGACGATCTCATTAGCACTCGTGAGATTTCTATGGCAACAATGATTCGTGCATCTAATTAAAATTATCACAAAATTATCACCATTTGTGTAATTACTGCTGATAATTACACTATTCATCAGTATCTACTTGCTGCAAAAGAGTCAATGGAATTCTTTGAAATATTATCAATTCTACAGCTAACTAGTTCTCCCTATAACTAAGAGTTTTCAACACTGTGTTTCTAAAACTTAAATTGCTTGAGACTTACGAGATAAATCACATATTTCAGCTTATATTCAATACAACTAATAAATCTATTCAGATGAATACAGGGTGTTTCAAAAAAACCTAACCCCCTTGCTAGGGTAGGTAGAACATTGCAAAATAAGTTGGGTTTGCTCAGTAAAAAAATGTCGTAACGCCATCCGTTTTCGAAATACAAGGTGTTGATGCAATATTTTTTTTACGCATTTTTTACGATTATTGTGAAACTACTGGCAACATTGCGATGAAATTTTGTATGGATGTTTCTTGGAATCTGACACATCGCATGCATTCGTTTTTATATCTGACTCTCATAGAGGGCGCTAGTTACACGGTTCGTACCGAGTAGTTTTGAACATAACTTTTTCGAGGTTAGATTTACCCATTTAAATTTGATGTTAACTTGAACATCATTCAATTTCACACCAGAAAGGTACTTCTGCTGAAACTCGATACTATGTTCCGTTTTCGGAATATTTCGATTTGAAAATAATGGAGTATAAATGATGCTAGTATAAAATGCCTATAAAATTACCTATTTATTCAGGTTCGAAAACAATAAAATTATTCTTGTGCTGAAGTTATTGGTGGAACAAAGAATCATAAGTAGAAAATTAAGAGATATCTGACTAGAAACATATGACACAATCGAGTTTGTACAATAATATTCTTATAAAATGCCATAAATCTCTTTAAATTTGAAATGAAAACGACTGAGAATCGTATCCGAACATATGGGTTTTTTCAAATTATTTAACGAGTACAATGTAACGGTACAATACACACCTGGAGTTTGGTGCGTACCTGCCGAGTCACCTTCGTTTCAGAGTTACGTCTTCGAAAATGTGAATTTTGGAAAAGTGGCAAAACTCAATTTTTTGACAAAAATTCTACGTTTTCATGAAAATATTTCCAAAAAATTGTGTTCGTCAAAAAGAACAAGTTATATTCTTGAACAGGATTTCAGTGCCTCAGGAACAATTTTTATTCTAAACTCTACGCTTCACAGTTGATTAATTTCAGGAGAACAGACAAATTTTGCCCAACAAAATATTTGGAGCCAATTTTCAAAAATGCCCATTTTAGAAAAACATATTGTAACTCCGAAACGAATACAGACAGCCAGGCAGACCGACATCATTTTTCTTCTATTTAGTTCGAGAATAGGATATTTCCTGTACCCGTTAAATCAAGAACCACTTTTTTTCAATAGAAGTTGAAAAATTAGTTAAATTTTTCAAAAAAAAATTGGTACTACCGCTACGAATCGCACACACTATAATATTATATTCAAGCTCCGTTTAGTTTGAGAAAGTCACATATCTCTATAAATATGCATTTTCTAACAAATTACAGGAGTTATATCCTGTACCAGCCTACAACATTTCATCACCCAGTATATGGATGTTTCCATATATCCAACTGCATAGCCTGCATCGCCTCTTCAAGATTTATCAAGAACGTGACGCCATCAGCAAGAATATGATACTTTCTTAGAATTGTAACTGCAGGATTATTATCTAGATGTTTCTCAAGAACTTTTGATACATTGATTGTTATTCCATACTTCGAAGACTCAACACGCTCCCAGAGCAACACATGCATGGTTTATTGGTTTACTTGGTTTGAATAAATAGTTTTATCAAAATCAACCCTAGACCATCATTCATAATTGGCGCAGTCGAAGAGGATTTGACGAAGAAGTTTCCAGTACAGTGGCACCTTTCCTGGAATTGGAGAATTTCTTGTGTTCTACACTTTATCGTCAAGAGGTCAACGGAGTTTGGGTAGCAATCCACAGCCATAATTCCAGATGACGATCACCGACGTTATTCTAATTGCGTAAGTCATATTTTCTATCATATTCAGTGCATTGTTACGTATTTATTCCTACACAATTCCTTTTACCATTCATACTTCCATTCGAACACAATGGCAGAATACAGTTTGAAAGATTTAACTTGTCTGATACCAGATTTTGACGGAAGTTCAGAAAAACTCACAAATTTCATTGATGCCTGCACAAGCGTGAATCAGTTATGTAATCAAGCTCAACAACCTTTAATTCTTATTCACATCAAAAACAAACTCACAGGTAGAGCAGCAAAAATAATCAATGCAAGAAATTTGAATACTTGGGACGAAATCAAGATTTTGTTAATTTCACATTTTGGAGACTCAAGAGATTCAACAAGCTTATTGTATGATTTGCAAACATTGGTTCAAGAGAAAAACGAATCATCTTACTCATTTTGTCATAGACTCGAAGCTCACTGTTCAAAAATTCGTACATCTATCAATCTTGATGAACGATTGACTCAAAATCAAAAATTAACGCAAATCAACATGTGCGACGATATTGCATTGAAAACTTTACTAGTAGGTTTACACCCAAAGTTAGGTTCAATAATAAGAGCTCAAAGACCAAATAACTTGAATGAAGCCGCAAATTTCATTGTTGAGGAAGAAAAACTCAATTACCTTCAGTATCGCCAAGAAAAATCTGAATATCCTAAACGAAACCAAAACACTAGTAAGCCAAAACTTGAACAAACACCAGAATTTTCACTTTACTATTGTCGATATTGCAAAAAACAAGGACATCTTCTAGAACAATGTCGACTTAGACAAAGGAATAATTCACGATATCACACTCAGACACAAACGCAACAATCATTCAGACAACCACCAGACAATCCACGCAGACCCTTCAATCACACCGAACAACGTTTCATTCCTAATCATAATCCACAACAAAGTCAAAACAATCACCAATTTTATCCAAGACAAGGTTTCCAACCCTCAACCAATCAATATCATCACAATCAAGCACACAATCCTAATCAAAACGACAATCGAAGACAGTTCAGTCAAAATGATAGACAAAGAGTTAACCATTTAAACTACCAACTAGGGCAGGAAATGGGCAACCTGACTCTAGGAGAGAATACCGCCCCTCACAAAGCTCACAACACTCAGTATACGCAGAACACTCAGTACACTCAATACCCTCAAAGTTCAACCAACAACCAGACACAATTTATACCAACTACTACCACATCGACATCCCGACTCTCGGAATAAACCCATGTAACTTATTCTATATACTCGATAAAAACAACAACAAATTACTAATCGATACAGGAGCTGCAATTTCAATTTGTAAACCCCATGTAGTACCTATAGATATAGAACTAATCATCGAACGATTAATAGTCCACGGTATTCCAAATACTGATATTTTGATAGAGCAAAGTTTCATGAAAATTCCACATAATACAACAACAGTACCTTTCAAATTTCACATTGCTAACATAGATTGCGAATTTGATGGCATACTAGGATCGAATTTTCTACAAACGTATAACTGTGTAATCGATATACCTAACAGAATACTAAAAACTAATTTCGCGAACATATCATTAAACTCAACAAATACCCAGATTAACGAAAAAGAACACACAGAACAAAATGTTTCCGAAGAACATTCAGTTGAGAATGTACCGACGGAAAACAAAATTTCGATAAATTCACGATCAATTCAATACGTTAACTTCAAAATAAATATTCCCGATTCACAACTATTTTGCGAAGAAATAAAATTGAATGAAAACTGTAAAATACCGGCAGCTTTAGTTTCAGTAAAGAACAAAAATTTTGTAACATCATGCGTCAACACAGCAAGCGAAAATTTTGAGTTAAATATCGATATCCAAAAATACATTTCTCCTGTAAATGAAACAAATTTTCAAATTTTTCATGTTAACGAGAATCAACAAGATAGTGACAGAATTTCACAGCTGACAAAAATGTTGAGATTAGATCATTTGAACAAGGAAGAACACGAACAAATTCTTGAAACATGTATCAAATTCCCAGAAGTATTTTATCTAGACGGAGACAGATTATCTTTCACGAACCGCATAAAACATAAAATAAATACAGGTAACCATTCACCAATTTTCACTAAATCTTATAGGTATCCGCAAATACATAAACAAGAAGTAAAATCACAGATAAAAAGCATGTTAGACCAAAATATAATTCAACCTTCGGTAAGTCCTTGGTCTTCACCAGTATGGGTTGTACCGAAAAAGTCAGACGCGAGCGGAAAACAAAAGTGGCGCCTCGTAGTCGATTACAGAAAACTTAACGAAATAACTGTCAAAGAAAAATACCCTATTCCTAACGTTACAGATATTTTAGATCAATTGGGTAAATGCAAATACTTTTCCACCCTGGATCTTGCCAGCGGATTTCATCAGATAGAAATCGATGAAAATGATATAGAAAAAACTGCATTTTCTGTAGAAAACGGTCATTTTGAATTTCGACGAATGGCATTTGGACTTTGTAACGCACCTTTTTACCTACAAAGAGTTTTAGACAACATAATGACAGGTTTACAGAATGAACAATGTCTCATATATATGGACGACATAATAATTTATTCAACAACCTTAGACGAACATGTCAAGAGACTAAAAAACGTTTTTCAAAGACTATCCGAATGTAATTTAAAACTTCAACCCGATAAATGCGAGTTTGCACGAAAAGAAGTATCGTATTTAGGACATTTAATAACAGATCATGGAGTCAAACCTAATCCCGAAAAAATTGAATCGATAATAAAATTTCCAGTACCGACTAACACTACCGAAATCAAACAATTTTTAGGCCTTACAGGTTATTATCGCAAATTTGTTCCAAATTACGCGAAAATTATCAAACCACTAACGAATCTTTTGAAAAAGGACAAACGTTTTGAATTTGACGAACAATGTCATGAATGTTTCGATCATTGCAAAAATATTCTCACAAATAGTCCAATACTTCAGTTCCCGGATTTTGAAAAAGAATTTATACTATCTACTGACGCGAGTAACTACGCGATAGGATCCGTATTAAGCCAAGGTAACGTAGGCGAAGATTTACCAATTGCATACGCGAGTAGAACCCTTAACCCAGCAGAATGTAAATACTCTACGATAGAAAAAGAGCTTCTCAGCATAGTTTGGTCCGTGAAACATTTCCGACCTTATCTATTCGGACGAAAATTCAAAATTTATTGTGATCACATGCCCCTGAAATATTTATATTCAGTTACCGACCCAAGCAGTCGATTAGCTCGATGGAGACTACAATTAGAATCATTTTCGTATGAAATAATCTATAAACCCGGAAAACTAAACGTAAATGCCGACGCACTATCACGAATTCGAATTTCAAACATAACTACAGACAATTTCGAAAATTTCACAAATTTAATTAAAAATCAAAGCGTTATCAATCATGCTAAAATAACACAAACTAACAGAATATTACTTCACACTAAACATCTAAACATTATCAGTCTCATAACTCAAAAAACAATTGACGGAGGAATAGAACCGAAACGTCAAGTAGGACTTTTAGACATACCCGAAAATTGTAATTTCACCTCAGATATTATCAAAATTAAATCAGTCTCACAGCCAAAAAGACAATATATATTTGTCAAATTGAACGACTTCACATCAAAAGAATGTTTTACCAAATTGCAAAATTTGATGAAAACACTTACTGAAAACACGACATATCAAATTAAAATACCAAAACCAAATATTCCATTAGCAGAAATTCTTAGTTATTTATCTAGAGATTCAAACATCAAATTTTATATATGTCATGGTACTTTAATTAATCCACCAACTGATGAAAGACAATCAATCATAAAGAAATATCATGAAAGTAGGATCAATCTACACAGAGGTGTTAACGAAACCTATAATAAACTCAAAAACCATTATGAATGGCCCAACATGAAGAAAGACATCCAAATTTTGATACAAAAATGTTTAATTTGTCAAGAAAATAAAATTTCAAGACAACCGTCAAAGTACCCATTAGAAATAACTGACAACGCCCAAAAACCCTTCGATAAAATCTACATCGATATATTCGAATTTGAAAAAACTAAAATTTTAACACTAATAGACGACTTTTCTAAATTCGCGCAAGGATATATTTTAGATGATAAAAGTTCTCAAGAAGTTTACGAACAATTATTGAACTATTTCCAAAATTTTAAGGTTCCCAAAATAATTCAAGCCGACCCTGGTAAAGAATTCAAAAATGCGAAACTTAAAGAGCTTTGCAAGCAATTCGATATCCAACTGAGATTCACCGCAATCGAGCATCCGAAATCCAACGGAATGATAGAGAGATTCCACGCTACATTTGCCGATTCATTAAGATGTTTTCGAGCGACGGATAATACAGGCAATTTACAATTAGCTCTCACCCACGCGATAATAAGTTACAATAATGCAAAATCAAACTCGACAAAATTCAGTCCGCAAGAAATTATATTTGGCGACCCTCAGCTCAGTAAAATTACAAATTTATCTACCCCCGAAAGATATCGCATAGAACAAGATAAATTTAACGAATTCAAATTTAAATTTATCAGAGAAAATAATCAAACAGCCAAAGAAAAATCAAAAACTTATCACGACAATAAAACACGAAACACATTTCCCGATTATTCAGTAGGTCAATTAGTTTATTTACGAAAGAAATCAATTTCACCAAAAAGTCAACCTTTATGGTCCGGTCCTTATAAAATTACAAAACTATTAGGGCATAATACAGCTGAAATTCAGATCAGAAACAGTTCTCATAAATATCACTTTGACAAACTGAAACCATACCCAGAACAAATTGAAACTGACTCAGAATTTGATTCAGATTGGTCAACATCTGATGATGAACCTCTTTTTCCAGGTCCATCTTCATCGCGACAAGTTCAACATTAGAAATAAACCCGATCAACAATACAGTAGGCATACTTCAACAGCTAGAATCGAAAATTCAAATTTCAAACACTAAATGGACTCTCCTAATATACAGAGACATAAACCTGATATCCCAAGCTATAGAAAATAACGACAACGTATTATCCAAAATTCATAATCTACTTTACGAACAAAATCATTCTATTTCCTTTTTACCCGCAGATCTGAGACCACATATGATACCCCTGTACTATATTCAAGCGAGAATTAAAAATAAATTATCCGAAGTCAACCTTGATGTAAACAAACGCGAAAAACGAGGACTTATAGACGGCATCGGAACTGTATGGAAATTCATCTCAGGTTCCCTTGATGCTGACGACGGACAATATTATAACGAGAAAATTAACCGACTCGAGAAAGACGATACCGAAACAAAACAACTACTTTTGCAACAAATCCAAGTCGTGACATCCACTATCAAGAATTTCAACAAAACAATTAGTCAACTGAATCTTGATACGAATGCTTTCAATGATAACTTGGTCAAAATAAAAACATCAATTTCAGAATTAGTTGATAGTGAATCATATTTCAAATATCAACTTGAAATTACGAATCATTGTCAGATTTTACTAGAATCTTATCAGATTATAGAAGTAGAATTAGATAATATTTTGAATGCAATTACGTTCAGCCTTTTGAATGTCTTGCATCCATCAATTATATTACCCAAACAATTACTTGTAGAATTAGAAATCATACCTTCTTATATTAGTCATAATAAGTTACCCTTCGAACCAAGTACATCAAATATTGCTTTATACATGAAAATAATCAGATTACACGCTTTCCAAATAAATCACAGAATAATATTTGCTTTAGAAATACCACTCGTCATACCAAATACATTTGAACTGCATCATAATTACCCACTTCCTACAAAACACCACAATAACCTTTACCATATGATCCTTCCTGAGTCTAAATACGTTGCTATGTCTGAAGATGACAGATCATATGTTGCATTGAATAATCCACAAGAAGACTGTACCAGAACATTACCAGATATGATGTTATGCTACGACAAGATTCCACAAGCAATCTCAGATAGCAGTCCATGCGAAGTTCACATTCTCCGAGGATTAACCACTACCAACTGTCATTCCATGATAGTCAATATATCCGGCTTCAACATCCAAAAACTCAAGAACAATCAATGGTTGATTACCACAGAAAAATCGCTAGATGTCACAATAAGCTGTCCAGACACACCAGTTCAAACATTCATCCTCAGAACAAATTCCATCCTGAAATTATCGAAAAAATGTAATGCTTACATCGATAATACCCAAATATACACTGACGAAGAATATTCCACGAATTCAACGCAGACTGTTTCCATTCCAATCATCCCATATGATTGCTGCATCCATTTCACAGAAAAACTGAAAATCCCAGATCTTAAGCCAATCCCGATTCACAATTTGAATCTAGACGACCTCAAAGTTGCTGAACATAAGCTCAATCAATTTCAAGAAGAAATCGAACAATCACTACATCAGCCGTTCACACAAAGATATCACAGTGTAATATGGTATCTATGTATAGTCATCACCATCATAATTGTAGCATTTTTCCTGTATAAATGCTGTTGCCGCCGATGCATCCGCAGACGATCCCTGAACAGAGCAGACGATGATTTTCCAGGACATCATGGCTGTCCAACAATATACAATATGTGCAACTTCACAAGCCCCCGTAGAAGACCATCCATCAATGCAAGATTCGAAGTGAGCACCGAACGATTATCAATTGATCCAAGAACCAGCCGCACCATTCCAGATGATCCAACAACCGAATCACCCAAATCCCACAGAAGAATTTAGTCCAGTTGAAAATTGTTCATTTCAATCACAATTTTCAATCTCAAGGAGGGAGGAGTTATATCCTGTACCAGCCTACAACATTTCATCACCCAGTATATGGATGTTTCCATATATCCAACTGCATAGCCTGCATCGCCTCTTCAAGATTTATCAAGAACGTGACGCCATCAGCAAGAATATGATACTTTCTTAGAATTGTAACTGCAGGATTATTATCTAGATGTTTCTCAAGAACTTTTGATACATTGATTGTTATTCCATACTTCGAAGACTCAACACGCTCCCAGAGCAACACATGCATGGTTTATTGGTTTACTTGGTTTGAATAAATAGTTTTATCAAAATCAACCCTAGACCATCATTCATAATTCAGGTCAAAGTTGTTTCAACTCAGAGGCAGAGTATGAGTGTGTGTGTTCGTTCATTCCATAACCTTGTTTTCTTTTTCAGGGTCATTGACAGGTCACCTTTTTCAAATGGAAACATAAAAATGACTTTACTTAATATTGAAGAAAGGAAAAAACTATACAACATTCGACTTCAAATTTGAGAGATTAAAGTTGAACCGGAGACGGAGAATGGTGATAATTTTCTGACCTTGAGATCATTTCAAGATTATTAGGAAGTCAAGTTCGTTTTTAAAAATATAACCCATAATATTTCCTACTTATTCTTTGAATAAAATGAGAAACGAACAGCTTTTATCTGAAGTAATTTTTCCTCAGACCTCAATTCAACAAAAATGGGGAAAATCTTTTTGTAATGTGCCTAATGTTTTTCACACAATCAAATTTTCAATATTTAGTAGGAAAATCTGTTGATAATGAAACAAGATGACTCCGCAATGGAATGAAATAGTAAATAATGCAACAATCCCAAGGTCAGCCAGTGATATAACTATTATTATCCGTTACTGAATAAATCATGAAATAACTTATCATGTTGTTTTGGACTATCAGCTGATTGTCCCCAAGTGAAATTGCATCTTTCAAAATTGAAGCCAATAATAATTGAGGAAATTGTTCAGCCAAATTTTTGATTTTCTTCTGCTTTTCATTATAATGTGAAGGAAAATAAAGGTTACACCCTCTTCCCATGGGAGGAAAAATATATTGTCTTCAGCATAATAATAATAATATTCGTACAGTCCAAGAAATTAGTGTCTCCATCACTATTATAAACCAAATGACTATTCCCTTCTAGTAGTAGTAGTAGTGTTGGTAGTAGGGCTGGGCAAAAATATCAATATATCGATATAAGATGGAAGGAATATTGACGGAACTGTTTTGAGCAAGTGTTGCCCATCTTTTGCACTTCTTTCACCGTACTGATGAGGGCCGAAAGCCCGAAACACGTGTCTACGGATAACTCTTCCTGAAGGCTATGTCCAATAATCTTTTCCTATATCGATATATATATATATATCGATATATACCGGGTGGCTACGGAAGTATTGCCTACGGAATATCTCAGTTATTGTATGAAGTAGGTTTGTGAAATTTCAAGCGTCGAGATAATGACATAAGAGCTAGAATTTGAGCATATTGACATGTCGAAGTTAACTTCCGGTCTGACCGGAAGTAACATCAACTTTCTTATTTTGAATGGGAACCCTATTTTTTTTTCTTTTCGCTTTATTCAGCATTCAATTCCCTTTCTAATGACATATCACAAGTTGGTATCTAACCAGAAACTATTCATAATTTTTAATTTTATTTTTGCGTATGGCGATAATCTGTTTTGTTATTCGAAGAATAATAATTGGATTTTTTGGTATTTCATTTCAAAAACTGACTTTCTATTATATCATTAGAAAGGAATGGTTATGATGAATAGTACAGGCAAGAAAAAGTTGTATATTCCTATTTAAGTTATGGACCTACAGAGTATTGTTTTTTTCTCAATTTTTCAAATATTTTTTTTTTGGGGCTTTTTATAACGCCGACGAATGAAAATAAAATATCACAGTAGCAGCATTCCATAGCCAACATTTCAATTTTTGGCTTTCATTTTGCTTCCACGGCCTACTCGGTGAATTTCAATAATAATTTTTCTCTGATCTAGTTTCTGGTTAGATACCAACTTGTGATATGTCATTAGAAAGGGAATTGAATGCTGAATAAACCGAAAAGAAAAAAAATTAGGGTTTCCATTTAAAATAAGAAAGTTGATGTTACTTCCGGTCAGACCGGAAGTTAACTTCGACATGCCAATGTGCTCAAATTCTAGCTCTTATGTCATTTTATCGACGCTTCAAATTTCACAAACCTACTTCATACAATAACTGAGATATTTCGTAGGCAATACTTCCGTAGCCACCCGGTATATATCGATACATCAAATGACGATATTATTTTAAAAAAACAATATAATATTGATATATATCGGCCGAGTCAATTGAAAAAAAAAACAAAAAAATTTATGGCTGCCGGGTCAGCTAGTATCATATATTATGTACAGGGTGATTGACTATGGATTTCTCGACTTCAACAGCTGATATCTCGATAACGAAAAAAGATATTTGAAATTTGGAAAAAGGTACTTGAATGAGATGTCATTTCCTTCAAGAAAATATGTTCTCTGCTTGATTTTATCATTTCATATACAGGGTTCGTGAAAAAAATTTTTTTTCTCAAATGGAACCCCCTGTATATTATCGCATATTTCGGGAGAGCTATCTTTCCTGATTTCGAAGATATATACTTTTCATATATTCTATCGAGGGCTTGACGAAATATCAGCAAAATTAAATATTAATATTTGGTCCAAGTTTTAGCTATGGTTGAAATAGAATGAGATGATGAATAATAGACGAGCGAATTTCGAGAGCAAAGTCGCTTAGTTTCTGAGATAAAAAAAACTGGCGTAGAACCAGGTAAAACCTGGTCCATTTCTTCAATTAGGTGGTCGTGTACATGAAATCACTTTTTACGACATTTTTTAGTGGTCGTGAACTTTTTAATTTCAAAAAACTCAAAAAAATGGATTAATATGTAAAACATGTTTTTTTACGTCTCCACCGTTATATCTCTCAAAGTAATTGTGGTTTTGGGCTGATTTTTTTTTCAAATTAAAGAAGATTCAATAGCGGTTCTAACCACCTACTTTGTGATTTTGATATATTTTTATTCGATCTGTTGAAATGATAACAAACTTGACATCGATATTTTTGTAGATGTAAATTATAGCAATCGATAAAAAAGTTTATTATTGGAAATTTGTGTATACATTATGCGAACAAAATGGGGGGAATGTATGAAAAAAGTTTTTGGAATGATAATTTTTCATGTATGTATGTATGTATACAGTCAGCGATTTTAACAAAACGGGCTAAAATTGCGCTCGGGCGCGCCCGGCTCTCTTATTACCCAGTTTATGTCTGTCACATAGGTAGCAGATCCGTACGTACGTTATGGTCGGACTTCTGATGGGATAATACCTTATATTGTTTATATTTCAAAATATTGAACTATCCAAATGATACATCGATCAATGTTTCAAACTGAACTCTTTCCTTTTCCTCCAGAATGATTATTTAATCATTTTTGACCGGAACTAAAAACGTATGCATAAAACAACTTTTATTTTTTTAATTATTCCAATAGATTAGGTACATCATAAGTATTCGAGTTCGTCAATTTCTCCTATATCTTCCTCAGAATCTTCGGACATTATTACAAAAACAACATTTACAATCTTCACAACATTTTAGGCATTCTTTGAAACAACCACATTTTCGACTATCACAATTTTTTCCGAACAAAAGATACTTTATGATTGCCGAACAGAACCAGGAATTGTTTTATCATTCGAAAATATTGAAATCCAAACGTTGTTATTCAAATTCCATCCTGAACCATCTGAATTTATAAGTGATGTTGCTAAGTTGCTATGTTGCTGCTGAACCATATTCTGAGTTGATATATACACCTAAAATTTTAATAGTCAACTGAAATATTGTCATCTTATTTCAATATAAATATAAGTATGTTCATAATGTAATAATGAATATAATTTTCACGTTCACCTTGAGAAGTGCTGGTAAAAGGCACCTTCACTTGGGGGAAGCTCTGCAGACGGTTTTTTTAAGAACGTCAAACGTCGATTTTTTTCCTATTTTGAAAAAATTACTAGTTGTGTCGCAACCAGTAGAACAGTGAAGTGCCAACAAACAAGAACACATTGTAGGTCCTGAACTTTGCACTACTTTTTCAATTGAGATAAATCGTTTGCTAGTACCGTGTCCAAGATGCATAAATAAATTACTTTCTTTCAACAAAAAAAGTGGATGAGTAAAATCTGCTGAATTCAGTTTCATGTATAGCATGCAAAATAATCCTTGTATCTGCCTCTTCATGTTTGTTAAAAAATAGAGCCTTAACAATTTCCGAATGATGTTTATGCATTGGAACTACTTTTTCTGACATTTTAAATCCCCTAGCTGTCATCAATATTTCATTTTCGTTCAAGTACTTTGCAGCGTTTTGTATTCTGTTTGGAAAAATAAGAACTGACTGTTTAATTTTATAAGATTTCAAAAAGTGTCGATATTTTTGTAATTTTCGGCTACCAATAACGTGCTTATAGCTTTCACAGAATTTTCATTGTAGGTGTCAAAAACTACCACTGTTCGAAGTGCTCGACATCTGCGCCCAGCATTAATTACAGCTGTCAAAAAAGTCCTCTCTAAATCGTTAAAAGTTGAAACTCGCGTATTTTCGAAAATTAATCTTATTAGTCGGACTGTTTATGGATCATAGCTACAATGTATTCTTATTGTAAACAAACTGATATGTTGCTGGTCCTCGCGGGCTTTACATTTTACCAAATTTCAACATGAATATAAACCGAAATAATGTTTTCTATACAGGCACTAAAATATTCAGATGCCTTCCTTACTCAATCACACACTGTGATAATATAAAAAAATTTAAGCATAAATTGAAATCTCTCCTCCTCCAACATGTTTTTTATAACCTGAATGAATTCCACCAAGTTTACACATAATGTAAATAATTCCAAATTCCAACAAATTCATCAAAATTGTACAGACTTCCCTTTCCCTTTCCTTACACTTTTGTTTTTGAGGAAATAAATTTATTACTTACTTACAAGAACTCTCGTTTTACAAATTTAGCGATAACTATATTCAGTACCTAAGGTGAGCACTTTAACGCCCTGTACCAACTCAACGAAACGATTTTGGATATAGGTAAGTTGGCATAAATGAACTTATTTCTGTCCCAGGAGTCGACAGTCAAGCCATGTCCCAACCAGATATTTTTTTTTTCAAATGCATAAGATGCCTCAGATCATCATAAATTATTTATTTGCAAATGAACCTCGACACTCATCAAAAATTAACACGATACAAAAAATATTCAACAGATATCAAACTTTCCTTCTTTTTTGTTCCAGTACTACTGCAGATAAGGCACATTTTTCTGATATCAAATGTTTGTGATTCAAACCGAGGTCCAGAATAATTTGAGGGTCCGGCCTCACTGTCATTTCGCAAAATACTATTAATATTTTGAAAGCTTGTGTGCGATTTTTGGCAGTCTGAGTGAAACTTTATTTTTAGGTCACTATTGAAAAATCTTTTTTTTTGCGACAGAATTACGTTTGACCGATTGTCTTGTCTCCTCTCAGCACTAGCTATTAGTGACAACAATCCTTGTATTCTAGGTCTTTGTACCACAGATTTGTCATCATCCCGCACAATATTTCCACAAATAATACATCCCATTTTCTCAGAGAACTTCTTATAAATATCGGCGCATGTAGATGTTACGCTGAATGCCGTTTACATCAAACTAATCCACCCTCGTCTTCCGGTGGCGCGTGCCGATATTGAGCGAGCAATAAAAAAATCATTGTTGCTAACCTATACAAAATGGGGACAAAATAATCAGCTCAAAAACTTCTATCATATATGGGCTTCATTTGTTTCGCTATATGTATACAAAAATTTACAAAAATAAAAAAGTTTATCGATTGGTGCAAATTGTAATGCATAAATTCTGAATTCCATGCTCTCTTGATTTTTGAAAAATGAAAGAAGAAAATTTTGTAAAATCCATCGGTACTGTTAGAAGCGCTATTGTGTTTAGTTCAACCTAGTGAAAAAAACACTTCGATATCTTCAATGATTTCAAAGAAATGACGGTGGAAACGAAAAAAAGTACATTTTATTTAAAGTGCATTTTTTTCAGTTTTTTCTCATTTAAAAAGTTCCAGACCACAGAAAAATGTCGTAAAATACGATTTCCGTCGACCTCGTATTAACGACTAAGTTTAATGTATATGAAATCGTTCATTAATGGCCCCTATTAATAAACGATTTGTCTATTAATGTACGATTGTTTTATAGGCAACCAAACATACACCGCGTGCATTCATTGTTTACGCTATAACTTACGGAATCTGCATTCAAATCGAAAATATGGATTTCATTGAAGATTTTCTGTTAACGGGTTCACCTTTCCAAGTTTCTGACACGATTTTAATCCCTGTTTTCTAACACAAGGAATTTATTTTTTATGTTGATCATTTCGACAAATGTCAAATGACACTAATGTCAGTGACAAGGCTACTGGGTGATTCTTAGCAGTTTCCAGATGAATGATGAATTCGCGAACCAAGTTTTCTTCATTGCAGGAGAAATGAGAAATATAGTCGACGGAAAAATTTTGTAACCAACTTGTATATTAAAAAGCGATTAATGATCTCGAACATTAACGCGCTCGCTTCGCTCGCACGTTAAAATATCTCGATCATTAATCGCCCTCATTAATAAACTAGTTGGTTAAATAACTATTTCATATACCTTGTGATATGGTCAACAAAACCTACCATGTCTGACCTGGTTCTACGTCAGAAAAAAAAAACGACACGATAGGGTCTCGAATTTACTACACTATAAGTGAATTGACATTTGGCGAACATTCCAGTGACATAAGTGCGCAAAATTTCGACAATTTTCTCACGATGCCATATCCACTGGAACACAGAAGAGATATTTTGGAGTGATATTTTTCAGTTAATAAAAATCTTGCTGAAACACTTACACTTACTTAAATTTAATCTTTCAGATATGACAAGACAAAATTCAATCCGCTTCTCATCATCATCATAATTGAGTTTCTGGTATGGTGTAATTCTGAAATCTTCATATTTATATTTCTTCAAGGTATGTTGAACAAAATAATAGCTGAAACCAAACTCTCTCACTGCATTTCTTATTGACCGTGAAGGATCCTCAACAAAATACTGGATTACAAGAAGTTCCTCGTCTTCGTTGTCTTGCCTTCTCACTATT
Organism: Phaedon cochleariae; assembly: GCA_918026855.4. Lineage (NCBI taxonomy): Eukaryota > Metazoa > Arthropoda > Insecta > Coleoptera > Chrysomelidae > Phaedon > Phaedon cochleariae. The sequence continues at coordinate 23,525,807 of OU896715.1, read as the reverse complement.
CTCTTGATATTCGACAAACTGGAAGTTCTGTCAAATGTAGCAGCCAAATACTTTACATAATTCTTACTTGGTAATCTCCTGCCTGAATAACTCCTCATAAACTTATGAAGTGTTTCAGCAAGATTTTTATTAACTGAAAAATAGCACTCCAAAATATCTCTTCTTTGTTCCAGAAGATATCGCATCGTGAAAAAATTGTCAAAATTTTGCGCACTTATGTCACTGAAATGGTGACCAAATGTCAATTCACTTATTCATCATCTCATTCTATTTCAACCATAGCTAACTTGGACCAAATATTAATATTTAATTTTGCTGATATTTCGTCAAGCACTTGATAGAATATATGAAAAGTATATATTTTCAAAATCAGGAAAGATAGCTCTTTCGAAATATGCGATAATATACAGGGGGTTCCATTTGAAAAAAAAATTTTTTTTCACCTACCCTGTATATTAAATGATAAAATCAAGCAGAAAACACATTTACCAGAAGGAAATGACATCTCATTCAAGTAACTTTTTCCAAATTTCAAATATCTTTTTTCGTTTTCGAGATAT
>OU896715.1:23413482-23524747 GCA_918026855.4 Phaedon cochleariae | reverse complement strand
TCCCAACTTGGATGATGACCTCCATTTTCGAAAATTAGGCACAATATCCATATTAAATTACGGAATATAGAATTGACTTGAAAGGGTTGATAGCAAATGGATATTATTACCTACTGAGAAACAGATTCAACAGTGGTGAACTATTGATGTCTGATTGATCGTTAAGTGAAATGTAATAATTCTTGAGTTTGTTCATTTCTCATTATTCGAAATGATTGAGTCTCATTCCTTTATTTTCTACATGTAGAATTTCGAAATTATCATCAAAACTATGGTTTTCTTACTCTGATATATGGTTGACGTAAGTTGAATTTGTTTTTTTTTTTTGAATTCATCTTATGTTCATGAATGTGCCGATTAAACGACCTGTCTGACCGATATATACCTTAGGACAAGATCCACAGTTGAGTTTGTATACCCCTGATTTCTCGAATTCAGAAGTTGTCTTTATTATTATTGATAAACATTCCCAACGTGTTATTTGTTCAAATGTAGATATTGTGTCTGATTTCCGAAAATGGAGGATTATCGATCATTTCCACAGGAAATTAATCCTTCAAGTTGGGAAAGTAGGATATATGAAAGTTAAGCAAGTCAACGTTGGTTTAGTTCATTGTACCAGTATATCACCTGACGAAGCTACTGTGTTAGCGAAACATGTTGTGTGTATAAAAATTTTGTGGAAATCTCATCGTTTGTGAAGTTTTTATATTTGCCATGGATATCCATCAAGTAACGGCCGAGTCAATTAAAAAAATTACCAGTGTGTTACAATTTGGTCTACCCCACTCCTGTACTCTCGTGTTCCTAGGGCGATTTCGATTTTTTTTCCTCATAATATACTACTAAAAATGTTTCACTTTGTCGGTCAAACAAAAATTATCGATCGCAATTTCTTAGCCTACTATTCTCGTTACTATATAGTGTAGTAAATTCGAGACCCTATCGTGTCGTTTTTTTTTTCTGACGTAGAACCAGGTCAGACATGGTAGGTTTTGTTGACCATATCACTAGGTATATGAAATCGTATTTTACATTTTTCTGTGGTCTGGAACTTTTTAACTGAGAAAAAACTGAAAAAAATGCACTTTAAATAAAATGTACTTTTTTCTGTTTCCACCGTCATATCTTTGAAATCAATGAAGATATCGAAGTGTTTTTTTCACTAGGTTGAACTAAACACAATAGCGCTTCTAACAGTACCGATGGATTTTACAAAATTTTCTTCTTTTATTTTTCAAAAATCAAGAGAGCATGGAATTCAGAATTCATGCATTACAATTTAAACCAATCGATAAACTTTTTTATTTTTGGAAATTTTTGTATACATATAGCGAAACAAATGAAGCCCATATATGATAGAAGTTTTTGAGCTGATTATTTTTCCCCCATTTTGTATAGTTTAGCAACAATGATATTTTTATTGCTCGCGAAATATTGTGCGGGATGATGACAAATCTGTGGTACAAAGACCTAGAATACAAGGATTGTTGTCACTAATAGCTAGTGCTGAGAGGAGACAAGACAATCGGTCAAATGAAATTCTGTCGCAAAAAAAAAAGATTTTTCAATAGTGACCTAAAAATAAAGTTTCACTCAGACTGCCAAAAATCGCACACAAGCTTTCAAAATATTAATAGTATTTTGCGAAATGACAGTGAGGCCGGACCCTCAAATTATTCTGGACCTTGGTTTGAATCACAAACATTTGATATCAGAAAAATGTGCCTTATCTGCAGTAGTACTGGAACAAAAAAGAAGGAAAGTTTGATATCTGTTGAAAATTTTTTGTATCGTGTTAATTTTTGATGAGTCTCGAGGTTCATTTGCAAATAAATAATTTCTGATGATCTGAGGCATCTTATGCATTTGAAAAAAAAAATAATCTGGTTGGGACATGGCTTGACTGTCGACTCCTGGAACAGAAATAAGTTCATTTTAGCCAACTAACCTATATCCAAAATCGTTTCGTTGAGTTGGTACAGGGCGTTAAAGTGCTCACCTTAGGTACTGAATATAGTTATAGCTAAATTTGTAAAACGAGAGTTCTTGTAAGTAAGTAATAAATTTATTTCCTCAAAAACGAAAGTGTAAGGAAAGGGAAGTCTGTACAATTTTGATGAATTTGTTGGAATTTGGAATCATTTACATTATGTGTAAACTTGGTGGAATTTATTCAGGTTATAAAAAACATGTTGGAGGAGGAGAGATTTCAATTTATGCTAAAATTTTTTGATATTATCACAGTGTGTGATTGAGTTAGGAAGGCATCTGAATATTTTAGTGCCTGTATAGAAAACATTATTTCGGTTTATATTCATGTTGAAATTTGGTAAAATGTAAAGCCCGCGAGGACCAGCAACATATCAGTTTGTTTACAATAAGAATACATTGTAGCTATGATCCATAAATAGTCCGACTAATAAGATTAATTTTCGAAAATACGCGAGTTTCAACTTTTAACGATTTAGAGAGGACTTTTTTGACAGCTGTCAGTAATGCTGGGCGCAGATGTCGAGCACTTCGAACAGTGGTAGTTTTTGACACCTACAATGAAAATTCTGTGAAAGCTATAAGCACGTTATTGGTAGCCGAAAATTACAAAAATATCGACACTTTTTGAAATCTTATAAAATTAAACAGTCAGTTCTTATTTTTCCAAACAGAATACAAAACGCTGCAAAGTACTTGAACGAAAATGAAATATTGATGACAGCTAGGGGATTTAAAATGTCAGAAAAAGTAGTTCCAATGCATAAACATCATTCGGAAATTGTTAAGGCTCTATTTTTTAACAAACATGAAGAGGCAGATACAAGGATTATTTTGCATGCTATACATGAAACTGAATTCAGCAGATTTTACTCATCCACTTTTTTTGTTGAAAGAAAGTAATTTATTTATGCATCTTGGACACGGTACTAGCAAACGATTCATCTCAATTGAAAAAGTAGTGCAAAGTTCAGGACCTACAATGTGTTCTTGTTTGTTGGCACTTCATTGTTCTACTGGTTGCGACACAACTAGGAATTTTTTCAAAATAGGAAAAAAATCGACGTTTGACGTTCTTAAAAAAACCGTCTGCAGAGCTTCCCCCAAGTGAAGGTGCCTTTTACCAGCACTTCTCAAGGTGAACGTGAAAATTATATTCATCATTACATTATGAACATACTTATATTTATATTGAAATAAGATGACAATATTTCAGTTGACTATTAAAATTTTAGGTGTATGTATCAACTCAGAATATGGTTCAGCAGCAACATAGCAACTTAGCAACATCACTTATAAATACAGATGGTTCAGGATGGAATTTGAATAACAACGTTTGGATTTCAATATTTTCGAATGATAAAACAATTCCTGGTTCTGTTTGGCAATCATAAAGTAGTATCTTTTGTTCGGATAAAAATTGTGATAGTCGAAAATGTGGTTGTTTCAAAGAATGCCTAAAATGTTGTGAAGATTGTAAATGTTGTTTTTGTAATAATGTCCGAAGATTCTGAGGAAGATATAGGAGAAATTGACGAACTCGAATACTTTTGATGTACCTAATCTATTGGAATAATTGAAAAAATAAAAGTTGTTTTATGCATACGTTTTTAGTTCCGGTCAAAAATGATTAAATAATCATTCTGGAGGAAAAGGAAAGAATTCAGTTTGAAACATTGATTGATGTATCATTTGGATAGTTCAATATTTTGAAATATAAACAATAAAAGGTATTATTCCATCAGAAGTCCGACCATAACGTACGTACGGATCTGCTACCTATGTGACAGACATAAACTGGGTAATAAGAGAGCCGGGCGCGCCCGAGCGCAATTTTAGCCCGTTTTGTTAAAATCGCTGACTGTATACATACATGAAAAATTATCATTCCAAAAACTTTTTTCATACATTCCCCCCATTTTGTTCGCATAATGTATACACAAATTTCCAATAATAAACTTTTTTATCGATTGCTATAATTTACATCTACAAAAATATCGATGTCAAGTTTGTTATCATTTCAACAGATCGAATAAAAATATATCAAAATTACAAAGCAGGTGGTTAGAACCGCTATCGAATCTTCTTTGATTTGAAAAAGAAATCAGCCCAAAACCACAATTACTTTGAGAGATATAACGGTGGAGACGTAAAAAAACATGTTTTACATATTAATCCATTTTTTCGAGTTTTTTGAAATTAAAAAGTTCACGACCACTAAAAAATGTCGTAAAAAGTGATTTCATGTACACGACCACATAATTGAAGAAATGGACCAGGTTTTACCTGGTTCTACGCCAGTTTTATCTCAGAAACTAAGCGACTTTGCTCTCGAAATTCGCTCGTCTAATATACGATGACAAAAACTCCAGCAAGATTGAAGAGAACGGATAGGGCATTAAAAAAAAATGCATGATGGCAATCGATTCGGACTAGTCACAAATAGTCCTATATCAATTTTCGATACCATATCTCATAAGGAGTGTTTTCATCAACGTTCCAATTTTTGGATAAGTGCATGTTGCGAGTCATCGTGTATAATAATTCTTAGAATTTGATGGTAGTGCTCATTTGTTCAAATTTCAAGAATGTTTACAAAGAAAAATTGTTTCTCGAAATTGAACGTTCTATTGCAACTTTCAGTCCTTGAAATTTCTTGATTTCATCTATTGTAAATTTGACAGAACTGACCTTATAGCCCAAGAGCAGGTTTCAAATTTCGACCATCATCTGGATAACGAAACGATATATCATTATGTACTAAAGGCATGTGAAACCATTGTAGTTTTTTTTAACAGCACCTGTGCCAATCACTATCCTGAGCGAAATGATTGAATAATTGCACTTTCCTGTGCGGAAATTTGCACTTGATTTTTCGATTTGAAAACAAGATAAGAATTATGCCATCTGATACCAATTTGATGATGGATTTCAGAAACTTACCTATGACACCCTTCAGTCTGAGACAAATCCACGAGGCTGCGATTTATTTGCTGCTATCATTTCGGACCTACTTCCGTCATGTGATGACGAGTCGAAACCAGAAGCAATTGGAAGGGGATGATTTTGCCTTTGTGAATATCCAAACATAACGCGGTTCAAACTGATATCTAAGTTAGTGGCAGAGAGTCAATAATTCCGAGAATATGTCACCCTCCTCTAGAGACAATATCCGATGGACCAGAATGCAACTCAACATGTGAATCAGAATACTTGTAGTCTGAGCACCACATGAGTCTCGCACTAGTCCATCGGATATTATCTTTCAACGATGGTGAAATATTCACGGACATATTGACGCTCAGCCACTAACTCATCAGATCAGCAGCACGTGAATATTCGCAGAAGGAACATTTCCTTCTCTCATTCGCTTTTTGTTTCGACTCGTTAGTACAAGACGGAGGGGTGGTAAGTGCAATTTTTTTATCATTTTGCTTATGCTAGTAATTGGCACAGGTGTCGTTCGATTAACTACAATGTTTTTACTTTCGTTCAGAACATATCGATACCATAGTTCAATAGTGTAACATCTCAAAAATCGTAGTTTTGAGAAAATCGCAATTGAGAATTCAACTCATAATAATTTGAATCTAATTCTGTAGATCATGTCCCAAGAATATGGAATAATAGCCCTGCCATAGTGGTTTTCTATTAACTTACCCAAATAAACAAATTGAGAAAAAAAACTTTTGGTAAAAAATGATTTTGTTCGGACTTGTTCCACTACTGATCTGAATTATATGATTGATAATATGAAGCTCTCTGTGATCAAAAATCATCATTTTTATTAGATAAGTATGTATAATAACTACATTCACTACAATTATATAACATAGTATTATGAGTTTTTTTCGAGTGTTGAAATTCACCATTTTGAGCTATGCAATGAAACAACTCTAAATCACTGAAAATATTTCACAGTTCAAAACTATAACAAATCTTGATTATTGTATCCAGTTATTACAGTATGGGATTATATGGAAATGAAGTTTCCTATAATTCTATACATTAACTAGCACCATCTCTTGGTCAGTACTGGAACTTCCAGTTTTTACAGTATACACGAAAAAAAAAGTTTTGTTGCACCAACAAAATAATTTCTATCATTTTTTCTTTGTTCTATTAAACACAATTTTTCGGAATTTACGAAAAAAAAGTTCATTCCAAATGAGCAACCTATTCAAAAAGACAAAATGATTTGTTTGAAATATTTGCTCACCTGAACGAAAGTTTCATTTTATTCAACAACATTCATATTTGACATGACACAAGTTTTTTTGATCCAACTATCATCTCATTGTTCAATCAATCATATGCATTTCGTCCATTATACAACATTATATTTTGTTGATTCAACACATCACTATTAAGAAATATGTTGTTATTTCAAACAAATTACTTTTGAACAGAACCCACAAATGCATTATATCAAACAAATATTTTGTTGAATGATTATCTAGTTGCATTTTTGCCACTAGGTGGCGTATCTTCTAAACTTCCTTCGCTCGCCTCGATTGGGGTGTACATATACCTACCTAAATCATCCGTTTATATAATCATATTAGGCTGTTCAAGACTTTTTTATGACGTTTATACAAGCTAATAGTCTTGGATCAACTGAGGAAATTGATTCCTAATTTCTCTCAGTTTTGAAATTCAGTAATTGGATTTTCAATTATATTTTTCAGCAGAATATTTTGTCAATTCTTAATACAATTTGGTTGCTCGAAGAAAATATATTGTTATTTTAACATATTGACTCTCTGAAAAACTGAAAATTTTGTCACTTGAATGAAATGATATAATCATTTCAATCAACTGAATCGTTCATTAGAGCAGAATATTGTATTATAGGAACAAAATAGTCTTTGTTCATTCAACCAATTCCTGCTGCTAATTTGAATCATTAATGAGTTACATCAAAAGAATTTTGAATTGAACACTGGCAAAAAACATTTTTTGCGGTGACAAAATATTTTGTCGTGGATATATGACACTCAGATTTTGTTGAATTTACAAAAATTTTGTAGGTAATTTCAAACAAATTTTTTTTCTGTGTAACACGTGAAAGCTGACAAAATGATGAATCAGGTAGCGTATACAACACAAAATGGTTATTTTTCGAATAATTACACTATTGAACTATGGTATCGATATATCATTTCGTTCTCAGATGACGGTAGAGATATGCAGCTGGCTCTCCTACTATCAAACTGTGGTAAGTTACGTTAAGTAGTTTTTTGTCGACCTCGAAAAGAATCTCATTTTACGTTTCAATTCCCGAACGAGAAGCCGACTCCGAAGGCAAGTACTTTTCGTCCACAGAACACTTTTCGTCCGCTGCTGGGTTGCCAGTTTCATTGAATTCACAGTAGATCTCCTGATTTGCATATTGATCTACTGATCTACTGAATCATTTCATACACTACTGAAAAATAGTTCAACACATTTATTATATAATTACCTAGATTATTATTAATCTATAGTATAGTATACAGCTACAAATTGCATGATACTTCGGCACGCTCTATTCAAATCAATTTCACAAAACGAGTAAAAAAACCACATATAGTTACTAATGGAATGTGGAAACCAGAAAAGTTATAACTTTGTTTCATACGTTAATTTTTTTCTTTTTTTCTGTATTCATGTTGTTAATTTTCAATATTTGTTCCTTTTTTCTATATACTCAAATCTTATGAGTATATGTAACAGTATTTCGTGATATTTTCGAGTCATTCCAGATCGGAAATTAGGAATATGATAATTTTTTATTATAATGTTCGTTTTGTGTGTTCACTAAATGTACATAATGTTTCGACGTCATAGGTTTATTTCATCTTCCTTTCTTGGAAGTTGGAATTCGTTCAGCATGAAATACATCTGAATCTTTGTCAAGGTTATCTAATGAGATAAAAATTGAACTGGCAACCCTCCGCGCGGACGGTGAGCAAACAACAATAATTGTCCTTTGCTGTTTTCATATTACCTATTCACAAAAGCTGATAGATTTGACGTGTGAATAGGACCTTGATGTGGATATAAGTGTTTGAAGTCGACGAAAAAATGCGATATGCACCTCGGCGAAAAACTGTCTATTATCTCGCCTGATTGCTATAGCAACGGATAAGGCCTCGGATATCAATTTGCAGGCTTGACTATTCGCGAGATTCACGGAATGGGCGACATCTAGGTTACATAATACGAACTTCAAACTGGGGAAAAACAAACTTGTGTCTATGAATAAAGTGCATAGACTACATTGCATACATCTTGCTGTAGCTGCACTTGTCAAACTTGTCACTGACAAAAAATGTTATCACTCTCATCAGTACACAGTACTGTTTGTTTTCATCCACGTGGCTTTGACGTGGCTTTGACATGGAACGATGAAAACTGAGCGCCACCTGGTAGCATTGATTCTCGCGAATAATAGACAATTTTTGTCCTTGCCCTAACAACACACTTATGTCCCATGGATATCCTTAGGACGTCCTGTCGGGACATTCAGGACGTCCATAGGACGTTCGAATTTGGTACCGTGGACGTCCATTGGACGTCTGTGGGACGCACAAATGTCCCACTTGAGGACCAACTAGGGACGTCCTTGAGGGACGTCCCTGGGACAACTATCGAATACCTAAATCCTACAGTATTTCTCATCAAGCACTACGGGGACGTCCTTAGGACATCCATAGGACAACGCTGAGGGATATCAATTGGATGTCCATAGGATGTCCCAGGGACGTACGAATTATTCTTGAATTTGAATTCGTCTGGGTCCCTTTAGGACCAGATCTTGCATAACTGATTACGACATCCACTTGAGTTGATGGTCCGTAGAAGGTCCCCAAAAAGTTTCCCAAGGATGTCCAATGGACTTACGTGAAGGACATTGACGAGGAGTACTTATAGCCTACGAGCAATCATTCGTCGGCGAGGTGTAAGTTAACGTCCTCGCAGGGACAACATATTGAAAGTACCGACTAGGACGTCCATAGGACGTTATTTCTAGGACATTGGAAGAGTACAGTTTATGTACCAATTGGGACATCCGACGGACATTCGGAGGACGTCCCTAAGGGACATTCCAATTGTTATACGATCCTGGAAATATTAAGGGCGCCTGTGAAGAGATATTTGAAGGAATGTACCATCAGGGTCATTTCATGGTTGTCTAGAAGGGACATTATATAAGATCTGAAGTCATGCCAGTATATGTACTACTCGGGACATCCGATGGATGTCCCTAAAGGAACGTTTAAAATCATATCCCATCAGGGACATGCCAAGGACGTCCTTGCATGGGCATTCTACAATATGTACCACGTGGGACGTCTAAGGGATGCCATTTCTAGGACATTTGAAATGATGTACCAGCTGGGACATTTCGTGAACGTCCTTGCTCGGACATTGCATCAGATGTACGGGATCGGACGTCCCAAGGACACTTATATTTGGTTCGGGACATTCGGACGTGAATTGTACCAAATAGGGACGTCCCTAGGACGTTGTGTGCTATTAGGGTGGTTTATGAATGAATATTGACGATATTTTGATAGATGACTTTGACATCCTTTCAGTTGTGAAAAAATTAATTGAAATAAATTTCGCTCCTAAATGATAGACGACCAACTTTGAATCAAACATAACAGAAATTTCAAGCGGATATTATCTTCAAAAAAAAGTGGCATAATGAAGCTTCTAGAATAAATTAGTTTTTTTGGTGTTATTTTTTTTTCAACATTTAAGACATTTCATATTAAATGACTAAATATCAGAAACTGAGAGTTTTCATTGAACGTATAAATTCGAGACATACAATTATGTAAAAGTCGGAAAAGAAACAACTTTTCTTGGTGAACTTCCTTGGAATTCTAACTGATTAGTCTTTTCTCAACTAATAATTTGAAAAAAGGGAGAATTTGACATGTAGGCCATTTTTCATATTGTCCAAAGCAAGACGACCAAGACGAATTCCGAAATAAATTTTCATCAACAGTTTTTTTCCATATGATGCTGACTTTATTGATCACACTTTATAGAACCTACCATCAGTTACTCCATTTCAAGGCCTACAATGTGTTTTTTCTCTGAAGATGGTTTTCGTTATTTTTCAAACTACTAGTCAATGAAGACTCAGCCACCTCTGTTATAATCAACCCAAATTAACTGTCCTTATGCGAGATCCGCGGGAATGACAGTAGAATCTAGTAGGTGTTTATTAATTATGACTTGTCATATTATGCTGTCATGGACATGCATGGCTCCTAGATTTCAATGAGAATTGAAGTGCTTCCATAGTAACAATAGTTCCATATTCCTGTTTCACAGAACTATATAATGATTGAAATATACTGCTAGTGGTCAAGAAATTAATATTCACCTCGATAGTGAAAAATCTTATTACCACGGGACCCTTTACCCCACGACTGAAGCTTCGGATTATTACTTTGGTTCCTATACAATAATGATATTCTTAACTACCATCGTTCATAAATATCTATAATTCAACCTACCGATGTAAGCGATGCAAATTTTATCGAAACTATATACACACTACTTCGTGTTGTAACAAAAGATGTTTTCATCAACCTCAATGGGATAAAGTTGAAAACGAATGATGGTTTGACCTTCTACCAGATGCCCTATCATTATTTTGCATAGCTAAAGTCGGTATATTGTATTTCATTCAACGTAGGAGAAGTAGTATTCTTGCAATATTAATTCGGTGTGAAATATGTTCTTACTAAATTCCGCTCTAGCTAATCTTTGAAGCTCTCGTGGTGTTTCCACAAATCTGACATATGTTTCATTATTTCTTGAAAATTTCTGGAAATTTTTATAAATTCCATAAATTTCGGTGAGTTCGTGAAATTTATAAAATCTGAATGAGTTATATATTAGTTTATTATTCAACGAGCGCATAATGATGACTATTACCCACGAAGATGAATAAAGTTGCAGTACGAGCCGAAGGCGAGTGCTATAATCATCTGAGTGCGAATTATAGTCATTACGTGTGGTTAGAATACTATACCATATCTACAACTATTCAAATATCGAAGCAACTCTGAGAGTTCAGAAATATTCTTTCGGAAATATATTGCGAAATCACTGAATCTGATTTGAAATACTCATCAATTCCATCGGAAACTTATTGACAGAGATTTCAATCAACCAACAGCTCACATATAACTTATTCAAATACTTTTGATTGTGAAAATATGGAAAACAATTTCGGATCTAACTTTTACTAACAGAAAAAAAGTCGTGCAATCACATATCAGTCAATCTTACCAGGTATTATATGCCATTTCACTTTCCAGTTGTGAAATGAATCATTCTATTGTAGATTATTCATTAACTTGCTTCCGCTGTAGCATTTTTCCACCGCGATGATTAATTGTAGTACCCTGTCTCTAGACGCTAGTTATCAACAATGAATTTCCATGGTTGTGATTGGTGTGTACTAATTCATTCGCATAGCCCGCCCACACATATGTGTGACCCAATCTGCAACTGTCAAATGTCAAGTCCAATTTTATGGTTATGGTTACTCATGATGGTAGTCACTATCGAGAATAAAAAACAGTGAAATCTCATTTTTTCGTGTATTTGTAGAATTAAGGCGATTGAAACTATGAGAATGATGTGAGGTGGGTCTTTTGAATTCGCGTGTATTTCACAAACAGTAATATAGTACTACTGGTGGAGTAGACTGTATGAATTTCTCCTGTCCTACAGTAATATAGTGGTGTGCTTTAGTAGAACTCGTAGAACGTATACCTACCTAGTTGGATTTGACAAGACGATGAGATGTCAAATAATTACGTCATCCTACTGTCATTATCACTCTTATTACTCGATTCATCACAATAATGTCTGTCATTGAATTTTTGAAATCGAGTAAGCAATGTATAAATGACTCCATAGTTGTAGATGAAGTATTTCATAAAAATTGCAAGTGAAATATGATTTCATAAGAAGAAATTAAATTTTTTCAACCTCTTCCACAGGTGTGCGGCAAGTGCTACAAGATCCTGCCGCCGTCAGAGAAACAGAAATGCACACGCCAAATCGGTCTAGAAAGTCTGGCAGAGATCCTGGCTTTTCCCTGCCGATACGACGCCCAGGGGTGTCCTCGAACGTTCAACTGGTGTGACGAAACGAATCACGAGAGCGAGTGTCCTTACAGGACATTGCTGGATACGAATGCGGATGCGGGGAAAAGGAGTTTGATCTTTTGGCCGAAGGATGAAATGAGTTGTGAAAATGGACGTGTCAGGGCGGTATTCAAATATGAAGTGGAGGAAAATAAGTATGCCAATGAGTTCAAGAACTTGAGATATTCGCTCAAGATAAGGGGTATGGGTGACAATGTGATAGCTATCAAATGCAACGATAATAGATCCTCCCCACATTGGTAAGCATTGAAACGGTTTTTTCGTTTTCTGAATTGTTGATTCACGATACGAATGCGGTTGCGAGGAAAAGGAGTTTGATCTTGTGGCTGAAGATAGAAATGAGTTGTAAAAATTGATGGGTCAGGGCGGTTTTCATATATGAAGTGGAGGAAAATGAGTATGCCAATGAATTCCAGAACTTGAGGAATTCGTTAAAGATGAGGGGTATGGGTGAAAATATGATAGCTATCAAATGCAACGATGATGATTCCCTTTCAGATTGGTGAGCAATGAGAAGGTTTCTTCGTGTTCCAAATTGTTGAAATGGTCCTTGGACTGCGCATCAAATCAAATCAAAAACTAGTCTGGGGTAATTTCGACACTAGAACACGCTTTTTCTTGGGGTATATTCAGGTTAGAGTAATTATGTTTATGTTTACCTCATAGAGAATTCTGAAATTCAGGGCCTGAACATAAACCATCTCCACTAGAATGTTCTTACGCTTTTATACCTTCCAAGAATGTACTCTGAATTCTCAATCCAAGTACAGATTCATTTCTCCAGTTTGGCCCTGAAGATTTCGGGCAGATACAATTCTCAAAAACGTTCGTTATCTTGTTTGTTATCACATAAACTTGAAGAGTATGATGAGCTTGAGCTAATATGCCCATCTTTCATAATCTTGATTGTATTCCTTCAATAATCTCATATTTGATCTCGTTTGGAAATATATCTTTCTCTGTATCTCTCATAATGTCATAACACACCTGCGTTATGATGGTAGCAAATGTCCATTCGAGGGTATTACAAATGATTTAAGAAATCGATTTTTATAATTACCGAATGGAGAGAATACTGTTGTAATGATAAAATGATCAGGAATAGGAGATTTCCTAATACCTAATGGTTATTACAATCAGAGCTGGTAGATATTTTTAATATCCAGTTTCTCTCAGTGAAGCTTGTCAATCGTGATTGATCTTCATATCGACTTCGACAAGTAGTGTCAAAATTCGAACTATTTTTGTCAGTAATACGCAGATGTGTACTTTTTAATGATATCTGGAACATCATAGGCATGTTCACACCATGAGAACCTTGTAGACTTTTCTATGCACACAACTGTACTTGTGAACAATTTTTTTGAATGGATACAAATTTCGTTAATGTAAGAATATCTGATTATCAAGATTACAAAAATGATGGTATCACCGTATATCTGAATTCCCAAGAAATTAAAAGACATTTCGCGAATAAAATACCAATTAAATGATGATATGATTGTATTCTGATGGAACTGTTGAAATACTTGACCAAACTGCTCTCGTGTGTGCACTTCAAATTGTTACGAAACGAATCACGAGAGCGAGTCCCTTACAGGAATTTGATCGATACGGATATAAGGAGGGAAGGAATTTGATGTAGAGGCCAAGGGATGGAAAAGGTTGTAAAAATAAAGAGGTAAGAGTTCAAATATGAAGTGGAAAAAAATAAGTACGCCAATGAGTTCAAGAACTTGCGGTATGCTCTCAAGATAAGGGGTATATGAGCGATTATATGATAGCAATCAAACACAATGATGATCATTCCCTTTCAAATTGGTAAGCAATGAATATCTCGAGCGATATAATACAGATTAATGAATTATCGTTGGTGATTCATTTGTAAAGACTTGTGGTTTTTTTTCTCCCAGTATTGTATCAAGATACCTGTGATAAGGACAAATCAGATGACTCATCCCAAAATATCACTACGCTGAAAATTCAATGATTCCTAACCTGAGAGGGAAATTACATTAATCAATGGTACAGCGCTTAGATCTGATGTTTGATGTTTTGTAGAGAGTGAGGACACAATTGCCATAACTGACATCCTTGAATAATTGTCCTGTGATTTTTTTTTAATGAATAGAATATGTGTAAATGTGGTTTGGCACACTAGTTCTTTCGAATTCGTTTCAGAATTAACCGGAGCGCGAGCGGCTTGAGAAATTGAGGTGGTGCTCGCGGCTGGTCGTTTTGACCGACTAGGAAATCCTCAGGAAATCCTTGATTTTGTCAGTATTTGTGTTGAATACTGTCTGTGAGTTAATCAAGAAGGTGGAACATTCATTTTATCATTCATGAAATAGAAATATGAATGCTAATTCAATATTCGTGAAGTTAAAACAAATCAGATGATTCTTCCCAAGATGTCACTTCGTTCAAAGAATTTTCCTATCAGAGAGCCTAAAAGAAAAATTCATCAGCTCATCAATGACAATTTGTATTAAAAACAGTCTGGAGAAGAGAAATGAAGATATCTATAGGATAAATATCAAAATTTTACTTATCTTTGGACGTTTTGGGTACGAATCTGGTTCCGTTTCCAATATAGAAATGGAAATTTCGTATGGCAAACTAGCATTCGTCTTGACACTCTTCAGTCCTTAGTGACAATTGGTGACCTTGGCTTACAGGATGTTTTCATTTATCAATCTTGAATTCGCGATTTTCATTTTCAGATTTCAATAGTGAATACCATATTCTATCTATATCAACTGAACAAGAAGCAATGCTATTGTCTCCGTTCAGAAGAATGCGAGCCGTAGGGACAATAATACAATATCCCTTACAACACCAGTACATCCTAGGGACTTCCCATGGACGTCCCTGATTTTATACTAGGACATCCCAGGGATGTCCTTCGTCGGGACAACGTACATAATAGGGATGTCCCAGGGACATCCGCTGGCCGCTAAAAAAGGCATCCAAGGGATGTTCTTCTGGTACGTCCCTGGGATGTACCGAGTACGATGAAAGGATATAACTAGGACGTCCCAAGGATATCCCAGGGACATCCTTCCGACGAAAGAAAAAAAGTTGCAGGTCGAGTAGGGATTGAACCCGGGACCTTTGGCTTATCATGCACGCACCTTGCTCCATTGGCTATCATGCCTCCTGAAGATTTATGTACTAAACAGATTTATAAACAGGACTTTACTACAGAAACCTGAATAAATACAACTTTTTTAGGAATTGGGTATGAATATTATCATTCTTGGGTGTTCAAAAAAATGAGGGGCATAATGCATGTACGATTTCTGTCTGCGAGAAAAGGTAATTTCTTAAGAAGTTCTGAGACTTTATTCTTTATTTTCATTACAATCATTTTCCGGAAGAGGAACAAACATTTTCAAAAGAATTCAACTCAATAGTTTGATGAAATTCAATGACTCTGATGTGAATGGATATCAGATACTCCAGGGACACGAATAGGATAACCTAGGGATGTACCGGGCGGGATGTTCACTGGACAACCACTGCAGGACATCCCCTGGATGTCCCAATCATGTCCTTGTACCGCGGGACAAAAAAGGGACGTACCTAGGACATCCCTGTGTTGTTAATGATACAGGAAAGACACTTCGACAAATCTGAACTAGCCGAGCATATCCTTGGGGAAGATGGAGAACATAATATATGGCAGAGTGGAATTATATCGAAATCATTGGTAAAGAAGATAATAACCTGAAGAGAGAAATCAAGAAATCTGCTTGCATTCTTTTGAATGGAGACAATAGCATGGCTTCCTGTTCAGTTGCTATAGATAGAACATATAACTCACTACTGAAATCTGAGAATGAAAATGATGAATTCAAGATCAGTCAATGAGAACTTCCTGTAACTCATTTGATTGCCAACGTCACCAATTGTCACTGAGAACTGAGAAGTGTCAGGACAAATGAAAATTTGCCCTACGAAAAATCCATTCTTATATCGAAAACGGAAGTAGATTCGTTCTCGAAACGTCCAAAAATTTGTAAAAATTTGATTTTTTTTTTATATAGCTTCATTTCTCTTCTCCAAACTTTGTTCAATACAAATTGTCACCGACAAGCAAGTGAATTGTTCTTGTAGGCTCTCTGATTGGAAAATTCTTCAAACGCAGTGACATTTTGGGGCAAATCATCTGATTTTTCCCAACTACACATAAATCAAAATAGCATTCATATTTCTATTCTATAGAGACAAGGAGAGAAAATCCCAAAAAAATCTGTAATAATGAGTATTTGTGTTGTTTATCCTGGTATCCAGCTACTGCCATACATTCTATATAAACTTCATTGACTATAAACAGAAAGCAGAAATGTTTTTGAACAAGAATGAAAATGACGAACTAGTTGTGTAATAAAAAATACAATTGTTCGAATTATGTTTCATATTCCATTATACAAAATAAATCCGTATAATACGTATCTAGAATAACCATCTATTTGATTCTGTCACATTCATTTGATTACAACCTCCACTTCCATTCGAACAATTAATAATTTGATACAAACTTGAAAATGCTCGCGCGTCGGTGGAAACGACCGATTGTCAATTTTCAGCTTCTAGCAACAATCTTTGACAAAAACCGGAAGTATATACTGGTTCGCCAGTTCGACTCATAATGCGCGTCGTAATGTGACAATCTGAATAAATTTGAGAGAGAAAAAATATATGCTTGGCGGCAAATTGACCGGGATGTGAGCGTTCTCGGGTCAACTCTGAAAAACATGGAGAGACTCAGCATCCGATTATATTTGGATACAAGGATAATTCAAAAATTGAAAAATGATCGAAATGCATCAAGTGTTCCCAACATACATAGGTTTCTTTAGAGCTACCAAAAAGGCAAGGTGTACGTCGATATGTGGTATTATAATTATTATTATTATTATTCAAATCTGTAATCCTTGAAACTTCCATCGCTTGTTCACCTTTTCCTCAACCACCCACCTAGGATAGTCTTATGAATTTTTCAATCTTTCTATATTTCAGTGAGGATCTGAAGAACGTCGA
This sequence comes from Phaedon cochleariae, assembly GCA_918026855.4. Taxonomy (NCBI): domain Eukaryota; kingdom Metazoa; phylum Arthropoda; class Insecta; order Coleoptera; family Chrysomelidae; genus Phaedon; species Phaedon cochleariae. Next base: position 23,507,522 of record OU896715.1, on the reverse strand, counting down.
GCTCAGCTTGGAAGGCAGTATCTTTCTAGGAGCAAAGCCAGAAGCCCTCTACAACGATATTAAAATCGAGAGCTTGGTACCAGAGAACCCCTATCAGACACTAGACAGCCTTACTATGAGACCATGTTCATACTGCAAGGCACCCCTGGACAATAAAACGCATAATTACTGCTTGTTGGGCCACATTTCTTGCTCCACTTGCAGAGAGAAGATGTGCAAGGAATGCGTGTGTATCTTGGATAAAAAATCCAGAATGCTCTGTAGGAACTACCAGAGAGGATGTGATCAAACTTTGAAGTTCGATCAACTGCACCAACACCAGATGGATTGTGCATATAATGATTTGAAATGCCCATTGCAAACCTGCAATGAAAAAGGGGCTCTACCCTGGATCAAACAACATCTGCAGATAGATCATCCAGACAAAGTCATCTTCAACACTGAGCTCAGCAGAAAATTCAGCAACAGGGACGATACTGTGATAGTCGTTTGTTACGATAATATCTTCAAGTGTGTATACTATTACTACAAAACTTTCGTGGAGTTTTTTGTGACTTACGTGGGGTCTAGTGATGAAGCTATGCAGTTCTCCTATGAGGTGACTGTAAGTTTGGATGGTGATGAGTTGTTCAGGAGGGGGAGTTGTTCTAGTTGGAACGATGTTATGCTGCAGAAGGGTATTACGTTCGAGAAGCAGGAGTTGCTGAGGGCAAATGGAAGGAAACTCTGTTTTGACATGAATATCCGAATTTTGAATTGATGTGGATAGTCAGAAGATGTGCTTGGATATATTTATACACTGTTTATCCACAATAGAATCTGAGTGATCAGAATTAACGGAGATTATCGTGAAGCATTTCGATTTCTATAAATGCCAAATCGACTCATTATCTTCCACAAATAAGAGATCTCATTGCATTGAAGTGTATTACGGGGCGGTTGATAAACTCTTTGCTATATTCTTGAAGAAGGATGGGGATCTCATGATGGCCAACGGAAGGTGTATTTCACTGAAGATGATCACACTTGATAGATGAGTATACATCAGGGATCTCCGCTCCTGTCACTTCCAAAATTCTACCTATGATTATTGATACGGAGTTATATCCTCTCATGAGAATTTGAGAGATTTCTTGTATAGTCATATTTGATAATTAATTGGAATTCTGCATTTTTATTGAAGTATTTATTTCGAAATCATTTTCATTGAATCTCATATGACTATATGCATTTGAAGATCGTGGTATTGTGTTTGAGTTGAGTTTATTTCAACTATCAATCATTTTAATCGTCTTTCAAGGTAATATATGCATGAATACTAATATGCGATGAGTATCCACTATTGGTAATGAAAGTAGGTATTTGATCACACAATCAGATAGTATACAAGATGAATCAAAATTCTATGTCAATATTTCGAGGACATATTGTTGGGATCACCATAAGGCTTTTTTTGCATTCGAACATATATGTCTTAAAATGCACCTCCTCCGTGCTACAGCCACTTTATAAGTTGGGTATAAGAAATGAAATGAGATTATGACTAGAATAACGGGTCAAATCCCCTGAAAATTTGCATGCCCCTATCTTTTTATATACTTTATTTCCTTCTCGCTTCAAAAATTATGTGAATATCCAGTATTGTGGAAGTTGGAGGGGGGTCCACACTCTTATTATAATATCGACAAATGAATAATTCTCCACTACGAGTTCCGATTTTGAGAAAAAAAATTGGAAGTTGGATAATTCAGACAACTTTATAAACTCAATTCAAACACGACTGTTATAGGGTCAGATAAAAATCATCCTGGTCTTATCCTCAGTCTGATTTGGCTCACAAATCATTCGACTCTGCATGCATGAATAAATGATCTTAAATGATCTGAATAAAATAGCTCGCACTGAAATCCTGCAATCCCTGAAATATAAATTGTATAGTTTGAAGTAGTGTAAAAACAATGTACGTGCTGAAGCACATATTCTATATGATACTCATGAAATAAATGATGAAGAGTAGATGAACTGAAGTCTGGAGAAAATGTTCGACATAGAGAGTGTGACCTCCCAATCCATATAAATTATTCGAAATATCTTCCTGACAACTCGTAATGTGTGATGGTGAATTTATTCATTTATTTCTCTTTTCATTACCATATTCAATATAGAATAAACTATGTTTTCGATAGCTACCTACTCACTCATCACTGTTCATCATCATTATGACATTCACCTTCCTCCTGAGATTGTTTCTGCGGATGTCGCTCGAAATTTGTTTCAAATGACAACTCATTTCCAGTGTGAAATGAAATAATCTCCAATCTTTGTAACGTATTTTCCAATGAAGATAATTTATCATTGCAGCTTCTACTGATCTACTTGCTCTTTCCGTTTCACAGAAAAACTTCTGAAATTCCTCTCGATTAGGATGTAAAAAGACTTCCGGCCGTTCCATCTAACATGTAATTCATCATACCATATCGCTCCCAAATTAACGTGTTTCATTACTTTTCATCAGTCATCCTTATCTCGGCTGCCACTGTCTGAAGTTCCCATTAAAAGAATATACTATACTGGAATGGAATGACAACAGGATGGTCTTATCGCTGCTATGACAGGCAGATGGCTTTCATTTGATCACCGTTTCACTTCATTTCGTTCAGAAGGTGTTGATTTATAAACTGACAAAAAAAGGTTATGGAGTTTCCTCGGCCGTACTCAGTCGATAAAAATCATCATCACTAGAAGGCTTCCTTGATTCAGAATGATTCATTTGTTCACCCGCTAACTCTTGTCTGAAAGAATTATTTTTCCTCAAATAATGATTCATGATGTTAGGTTGGAACTGCTTTTTCATTATGTGGAAAGAAGCATCCAACAGAATGAGAGCAATTATTTCTCTATAAACACCATTTAGACCGACAGGTATAGTGACAAATATTTGGACGTGATTTCACCCAGTCTGCCTTCTGGAGGCAATCACTATGGATATGTCTTGATGTTAGGTTAGATTGGGTGAGTTTCAATGTGAATGAGGCGAACTATCATCCCTCCACTGCGACCCCAGAAGAGCCTATGACTGATGAATGGAGTAAGATGCATCTTGAATTGATAGGTTTTGAATTGGTTGAGCAAAATATGTCGAACCTCAATATCTCTTAGCAAGAGCATGAACATAGTATGTATTCAGCTGCTTTGTCTGCCACACAGCAGGACCGACACTCAGCTTGTTGGTTCAGACTTATCCTTTCTAGGTGGTGTCTTAGACGACAGTGTCCCGTATGCAGTCCTGTCATTATTCGCAGGTTACCTGTGCTTCATTATAGGATCTGCCTGGTCTCTTCTTCCGTTAGTTCATGCAGAAATGCCTCCGAATGGGTTAATCTTGGTATTTTAAAACAGTGCGTGAGTCTTCTCCCCTCTGCCCAGTCCGAGATAGTTGTTTTGGCCGCACTTGCGGAGAACCCTAAGTATGGTTCTGGGTGGCGAGGATGTCGGCTTTCCCGTTGCCCTCCACTTCCTTGATATTCAGGCAACCACAGCAGAGTGACTCTGTTGTTAGCACTCAGACATTCTAGGAATTCAATACAGCTCCATACAAACTTGTAATTCATTTTGATCGAGCTCATTGCCTTGAGAGCACCCTGACTGTCTGAAACAATACTGATGTTGTTTTTCACTAGAAATCAATTTGTCAACTTTCTAGCACACAATTAAATCGCGAAGACCTCTGCCTATGATATTGTAGCATACTTACCAAGATTTACTGAGATTTTCGTCTTCGGTTTCCTGCTGAACACACCGGCTCCATCTCCAAGCGGGATTTCCAAAATATCTGTGTACATTAAGTGTTCGATCTCTGGGAATTGGATTTATTCTCTTACCCACTCGTATCTCAACGGAAAGAAGATTTTGAAATACTTTTTCACGTGTGTCTGAGTGGACAATATGTCGGGAACCATTCCTAGAGTTGAATAATTTTTTATTTCACGCAGTATCCCAGAGTGGCCCAGCAGTTGCTCTCCTCTGATTTGATTTTCCAATGACACGAATCTATTGGAAACCATCCTGGCAATTCTCTCCAAGACAATGTGGAGGAAAGTGTCCCGATAAAGTGAAGGACATTGCTGCTGTGATGTCCAGGCATGCTAGCCGCTGAAGACTTGCAAGCTTTGCCCTAGCTGTCGCTTGCAGACCTTTAGTCCACCAGAATATCAAGCCATGCGGGACTATTGATTCAACCTATCTGGTAAATCCAGTGTATTTGTGTGAGATCCATTCCTCAAGATCTCCCGCATACCATTCTGGGATTCCTGAGGCAAAATATGGCTTTGTTGATAATTTTGCCATGTGGGCTTTCCGGGTGAGTCTCTCATGTAGGGTTACACCTAGATATATCACATTCGCCGCAAACGGAATGCTCTCTTCATGAAGGATAGGCTGATCAAGCTTGCCTATCAGTGGATAGGATAATTACAGTTCTCCGGGGGTTCACAGACATCTGCCTCCTCTCGCACCATCTTTACATAGTATTGAGGGCTTCTTGTAGGCCGTTTGAGATCATCGCTTCCAATTTTCATCTCACTGTTAGGACTAAATCATCTGCACAGCATTGAGAATCCACCTCCTGCATTCTGTGGACAACCTTTCTGCTCTCAACTTGATCGATTCTCCATGTAGTGATGATATAATGTATTGATTTTTGATTTTAATTTCGATTCAATTGCATATATGACTGCTGATTCTTCAAATTGCATTGTTTCATGAAGTGATTTTGTAGTAGGGTTTTATTGAACGCTCCTCCTATGTCCAGGAAAGCTGCCAGCGCATTTCCTACATGATTCAAAGAATGGCGACGCTTACCTACAAGATTGATTAGTGCTAAATTCGTGTATCTGCCTGTTTGGTAGTCATCTTTATGAGGATCAAGGGAATGTGTTTTCAGATAACTTGGTCTAACATGCCTGTCTAGATCTATTCCTAGAGATTCCAATTAAAACAAGATAGGGCTGATCAGTCGAAAAGATTTTGGTAGAGAGTGAGTCGCCATACCTGATTCGTGTATGAACACAATCCTCACTTTTGACTATAGCCTAGTGAAATATAGCTCCACTCCAAACTTGCTCAGAATAATTCAACCAGGAGAGGTAGTAAAACTTCTCAACCTTTTTGTGAGAGACAGAAAACACTCCGTCCTCCCCCGGTGACTTGATTGGAATGAAATAATTCACCGCTTATTCCACTGACACTGGAATTTTTATATCTTAGAGGCATTCACCAAGTCCTTCTGTTCTGGTCGTATGATCGATGCCATTGGAAGCCGGCCCTTCAGAAGCAGACTGTCATGAAAGTGAGTATGTAAAGAATCTCCAACTTTTGGCTACCAGGGTTCGTAAAGTAGCCGACCGGTCGTTTTATCGATCCGATCTCTTGGATGATATATCTGGCAAGAGCCTTGTGATTTCTCATGCTGGCAGGTACATCTGATATACTCTGATGAAACCCTCCGAGAGTCTCTTTTGGCTTTCCTCATCTCCTTGTAATAAGCCGTTAGAGATGTGCGGCAGGCTTCCCAGCATCCTGTTCCTTCTGCTCGATTGAAGAATCGTCGAACTTCTTGTCTTTTTTGTATAGGTTTATGCTCTACCAAGATGTACCTCTGTGGTCTTCCTTTTCCTCCAATGAAGAGTTTTCCTAATAGGTCGTCAGAATGGTGGTTCTTTTTTTGATAAAACTGATACCGTGATCTAGGTGCTTCTGGTGAGCTTCACAGTATTTATTTCAGACCGTGAACCTAGGATCACGTAATTGTACTATTGGTCGGTGTCATGTTCTCATGTCAAATCGTATATGTCTATGATCTGATCATAGGGGCTCTGTGGATACTTGCCAGTTAACGATCTTCGTTCTCATAAACTTTTTGCTTATTGTTAAGTCTGAAACTCCCTCGCGAATTTTATTTTATTATATTCCGATGTTGAAAATTGATACATGAACCAATCATTCTAGTTTCTTCATGTATTGAAGCTGATCAACATCATTTGATCGCAGATTGAGTGTTTCGCTTCGATTTCACTCGATATAGCTGCCTGTATTTCAAAATGAAATATAAGTGATATGCGTAGTTGGCAGTACCAAGCCATACATACATACGGTTACGTGAGTCTAAAATGTAATCTCAGTCAAGTGTAGTTGCATTCAAAATGATCATTTTACATCGTTTTCGACCAGGCGGTATTTCAGAAGTATACATGTTTGTGGTTGTGCTATACGGATGCTACAGCAAAAATGGCATAACATTTGTGCATTTCCAAGTACACCTAAGCCTTGAACACATGCATGAACATGAAGAACCCGGCAGGATTCTCTTGTATCCTTTTCCACCATCAAAATATAAAGGGTGTAATCGAATGTCAGTATTTGTTCTTTCATTGCCACCAGTGGCGTTCGTATGGAATTCCGCATACCTATTCTGGCAGACATTGTTAGTACGCCATTGATTAATCTCTGAATTGATATCATTCCTGAGATTCCCAATCGTTTCTTAGCGGATTGAATCACTACAATTCCTTCAATCTGATTCACGGTTTTTACTTGAAAATATAAAGGGTTTCTCACTACATAATTATAGCAATATTCCTAATATGGTAATAGCACAATGCTTAGAAATAGATTTCATTTTTTAAATCAAATTTCGGAGATATGATTCATAGCTTATGAACGTCGTATTCGTATTTGGTATTTTGGAATTTTAACTTCTCATTGTAGTAGAGGCTATATTAATCTCTGAGAACTTCACCACCCTGTATCTCGAAAGTTTGGACGTTTAGCTCATACGTTCATGAAAAACTTTCTCCTCAAAATTGGCTCAAGAATCGCCTTCCCGGACATTAACATTCAATTATGAAACACCTTGTATACATACTGATACCCTCCGAAAGGGATACTGGGTGAAATCATGTTCGAAAATCTGTCACTAACTGCCTGTCCATTTAAAAGATCGCCAAAATAATGAATGAAGAATATCATTGATTCAGAATTACAATCACAAAGTTCAACTTCGCATGGTTCATGAAATAATGATATGACAGTGACAATATAGTGACAATTTGCTAATATTCAAATAGATAGCAACTTTTATATGTTTCATCTTTGTTAGTTGCCAGAAACTAGGAAGCATGTAGTTTTTTTTTGAGAAGCGCAATATTACTCAACTCTCCATGGTTTAACACAAGAATAGTCAATCAACTGAGGTAATAAAGCAGGGAGTAGAGCTTCTTCAGATTTGATGTTCAAAAAGTCTCGTCAACAACACGAAATAGCTCAGAAGAAGAAAACATAATTGAGAAAATAGATATTCGACATACTCCGATGATATAACTGAGGATTCTTATATGTTACAATTATATAAAATTATCCAGATATCATCATCACACATCATGAACTTATTGCCCTTTTGATGCGGAACGGAGAAGGACATCAGCTACGAAGTTCATGATTTTGACAAAATACCATATCAAGCGCAGTCCTTGATGAGAAAGCACTCAACTACCAAACGATAATCCAATAATGGGAGTAGCCGTTATACAAGGTGTTAGTGAATGAGCGCGAAAAACTTCAGAGGATGATAGCCAATAATAAACATGTCTCCTACCCAGGTAGAACACTAATATTGGTTCAATATTGAGTCAATAAATGGTGAATGTTGGGAAAATATTAATTTTAATTATTGGGTCAATAAATCAATGTGAACATTCTGGAATCTTGGTGCTATGTTGAATTTCAATCTTGTTTCGATATGCTCTATCCAATATCGAGTTAATATTCGTATACAAGATTGGACAAATATATGATGCCAACTTATAGAAAAATGGTTTATTATAATTTTCATATGTGAATTCGATATTGAATTCATATTCCCCTACTATATTGGCTAAAATGAGGATGTGATTATTTTGCAATATTATCTTCATGTTGAATTACAATATTCAAACAATATTGAATTTCGTTTCTCAACAAAACTCGAAATCAAAATTCGAAGCCATATTAGCCTCATTAAAAAATTGCGATATCTGTACAATATCAAATCCATTTTCGTTTGCTGTATCCCAGAATACTTAGTTTGCAATGCGGTATTTGATGTCTCTCAGCAGTCGTTTGTTGGAGGCGTGCTAGTGGCGCCAGCTGTTATAACGTAGCTCAAATACTAAGAGAAATATCACGAATATCGATTCGATATTAGAAATCCGATGTCAGTGCAATATTGGTTCCGGCATATTTCATTAGTTATATCTATCTGAAATGGGTCGCATATTGATGAACTAATATTGGCTGAATGAAAATACAAAATATTGATACAAAATGTTTTCCAAGATTGATTCGATATTGGGAATACAATATCAGCCCATCATGAAAATTGACATATTGTATTCGTTGATATTTCGCCAATATCAAATAAATATTGGCAAACTGATATCGGCTGGCCACAAAATTTCAATGTTATTATAACATTGGCACTGGATTGATTATTGAATATCGAAATGATATTGAATCACCAATATCAGTGCAATATTGCTGGACAACGAAGAGCAATATTCACCAACCATCATAAATCTGATATTGATGCAATATTTTTTTCCATGATTGATTCAATATTGGGAATACAATATTAGCCCAATCATGGAAATTGACATTGTGATCGTCATTATTTCACCAATATCGAATAGATATTGGTAAATAAATATCGGCTGGAAACATAATTTCAATGTTATTACAACATTGCTGGACAATGAAATGCAATATCCACTAACCATCATAAATTGGATATTGAGTCAATATTTTTTTCCAAGATCGATTTGATATTGGAAATGCAATATCAGCCCATCATGAAAATTGAGATATTGTGATCGTTAATATTCCTTCAATATCAAATAAATATTGACAAATTGATATCGGCTGGTCACAAAATTTCAATGTTATTAAAATATTGGCAATGGATTGATGATCGAATATTGAAATGAAAAATTGGTTCGATATTGGTGCAATCTAGTAATTCCATACTCAATATTCGAATATTGGGCTAATATGAAACCAAGTTCTAGCCAATATGATGTTCTACCTGGGTAGCTCCGTTTTTGAGATACAGGAAATTAATATTACCATGAAAAATCGTTTTTCATCATTCATCACTTGAAAGTCTTTTCCTGAATATCAATGGACCTTGTTGGAATTGTTAATATCAATATAAAGTATTTTTTGTTGTAACTAGATTCAAAATATCATTTCCAGTGGCATCACAGAGGATCAATTTATCGATATTAGTGTTGAATATCATTGTACCCCACTGGTTTTTAGAAGGAAGATAATAATTATATCAGATTGAACAATCTCCTGTGTCACTTCTGTATCTCGCTCAGTGTTTGAGGAAACAAAATAATTCAATGACCCTAATAATGATCATTTTGAAATTTTGGGGCTTCGTCAGTCTTGAACCAGACTGAATTCTGGCATTGAAAGTTGATACAGGGGGTTATGAATGATAATAATTGATACCTCCAATTTCAACATCCTGTATGAAGCAAGTTAGGACACATACTCATGTACACTTTATCTCCTAAACTCAAGTATCAAAACGAGTTATCCACTGAAGTTCATCTCACTTATACACTGATACCCTGTATGTATGCATCTTTGTTGTGGTATATTTAGAGCTTATCGTAGAAAGGAGCTGTATTTTTTCACAACAAAATAGAAGTCATAAAAACAACGTTATTAGGATACAGAAATCAATGTTCCACGGAGTTTCACTGTAGTCGAACCATTTTGTTGAAGTATAGGCTAAGGTTCGCGCGCCCTCCTAGTTAACAAGATAGAAAGAGTGAATCCCTAATGATTTTTTCATCATGCTAGAATCAGCTCTTGTGATATTGTAAATATGGATTAGGAGGTTATTGATGAGAATGATTATCTTGAATAAACGCTAATATCCTTTCATCAAAAAAAGTAATCATAATTTGAACCCTGCTAAATGATGACTGACATAGTGGGTGTTTCCATTGAATGCGAAAATTACTGTATATTCTGAGCATCCACATGAGATTTTTTTTGGAAAACTAAATATCAGATTACTTGGGGAGAATCTTGGGAATACAAAAAAATATCTGGCTGATAAAGTCATGTCCATGAAGCAATGTCACGAAAGAATCTTGAATTCCATAGGGGTCACACTGTATCTCTAACATGAAGGGCCACTGGTCAGCCATTTCTCCATATAATAGGAACAAAAAGCGCAATTTCAGATATCCTGCTCTGCTAAGAAATGATGCGGGAAATAAAAAGTATGGAACCGCTCTATCGAAATGCACTTCAGTTTTCAATACTGAACGAGAAAGAAACATCTGCAGTGACAGACTCGGAATGTAATCGAAATGCCGATATCATCATCGTCGGATAACAATTTATTTCTCACTGAAGATCAACTGCAGACCTGGGAAAAATCGATCAATTATTGTTAGCTTGATGCACCTTGTTATCCTGAGGTTAGTAAGAAATGTCTCTTCAACAATACTCCTCACTTCACAACCTATTTTACAGCAGGAAAAACTTCAGAGGTGAATGTAGATCCAAACGGAATCTGACAAAGATATTTCCAATTATACACAAGGTGTGCATAATTTATTATTATGTGATGATTAGTTGAACTTTGACATCAATGACGCTCATTCTATAAGAACCAATGAGATATCTTCAATTTCCTAGAACCGATCTATTACCAGGCATTTTTAGTAATGAAACACTACCTAGCTTTCCAAATCAGCGGTAAATATGCAACTTGCTTCCAAGCAACATGCACACTTCTATACTTTGGCAACAACTTTCACCGTCTGTCGCCATATTGATTCCAGAAAAAACGCCTCCTGCTTAGTCATTTTCAGAATAAAATTCTCAACTCACGTCAATTTCTGGTAAAACCGGGAATGATATTCTGACATTTCTTCCTGGTGAATATGAGTTCAGATGGACTATGATCTCGATCCGAATGTCGGGAGTTTAACACGAGAGTAGATATGCTATAGGGCTATGAGGACAAGATCCCATGTATTTCCTTATGAAGGTTCATTCTGGTCAAAACTGAACATTTCTAGGGCAGGTGGGCAATCTTGGCGGCTGACGGTACGACGGGTGATATGAGTGGGCGGGGCAATATATCGATCTCACCGAGGATGTATCCGAGAGGATGTTGGATATGTATCATGATATTTCGACTTATGAGGGTAATCGCTGCATCAATAGAACATGGTTTTCTGAACGATCGCAGCTATCTATTAATTAGGTATGAGAAGCGTAGTACTCCATCGGATATTTTTCATTGATTTTAATCTAGAGGGTAGCTCATGTATCTATATATTCCCTTTTGGAGTTTGATAATGGAGCAACAGATACTAAAAATCGGGTTATAGGTACTACATGAAGTATGCATGTAATGAATGTTATAAAGGAGGGGCATATAGTACTCCATCGGATATTTTTTCATCGATTTTAGTATCGAGGGTATAGCTCAAATTTCTGTATATATTTTCTTTCGAAGTTTGGTAATGAATCGATGGATACAGGATGGATAAAGGTACTACATGGAGTATGCATGTACTAATAAAAACACTATATTCATATCATTAAATATATATTCATTCAGAAATGGAACAATGATAGCCTAACTAATACAGTTTGTGGATTCATACAACTCGCATATCTACAGATTATAATATAATCAAAGGATATCTATATACATACAATGCAATGGATATACACGAATTTTCGTGAGGAATACCTAACATAGGATCTTAATTATGACATGGGGATGTAATATATAGGAATAAGATATAAAAAGAATATCAGATTCCATTGCATGATATAATTATTAATAAATTAAAAACAATGTGAATGACTATACAAATGAATATGGAAAATACAATATGAGTGTGCACAAATAGCGGTATGAATAGATGGCAATATCGGAAAATGTCTGATTTAAATAATGAAATATGTTTACATATACTTGGTTCGATAAGAACGAATTCGATAATTGCAGCCAATTTGATGCAACTAACTTACATAATATATTACAATACATATTATCTCGATGAATGTTCATAGATTTTTATTCGGATAATAAACGCTACATTGCGATATATTACTAAAACCTCATATAACAAGAACATCAATATTAACGAATACACATTAAAATATGATACGATTCAATTGTATATCACTCCTATGATAATTTAGCTGAACATCACCTAATTACATTCAATTTCATCGTCACAACCAGATTATTTACAAGCGTTTTTTATTATACCTACCATATACAGTTTTTCATATATCCATTATAGCATAGTGACCCCAAGGGAGGGAATCAGATGAATCCTTGATGAGATATCTCTTATCGTCATGAGGACTTAGCGCAATTTTCTGCTGTGTCGTAGAATAAACAATATGCTTGTTAGCTCTAATCAGATTTTGATGAACTTTTTTCTCGACAGAATTCCTCAAACAGTGGATATAATCTTCAAATGTTATTTTAGTTCTGACTACAGACCTTTTGATACCTTTAGCTTTTTTGGTTGTACCAATATTCGAGAGAGTCACACCAATTTTAGCTATATCATAACCCTCTTCATCTAGTGTTCTTTGCTCATCCACCGGCGCCTTCTCATCAGTTTTGAGTAATTTGAACGTATATTGCTTTGATCTCAAACCAACAAAATCTGTTATAATTTCTCCATTGCATTCATCTTTGAACATTCCTAATACTTTTTTGTTGACACGAGGTATACCATATCTATTATTTGATATATAATCAGATGTATCGAAATGATGATGACAGTCTCGTCGAATTACTTCATATACGTCTTTGTTACGAATTTCATAAATAAGTGAGTCAGTGTCGGTATATAGTACAACAGAACAATCGTCGCCAAATTCATCGCACATATAGCCATAATGGAAATCATATATCGTTGTTTTAGCAATATCAAGTATACACATACCCACATATATTGGTTTGTTGAAATAAATCTCTGTTTTATTCAACTCAATGGCGACCAAATTCTCCGAGAATATTGTTGATGATTTGAATTCTGGTTTTGAAATCAACGCTTCAGCCGCATAACGTCCCGCCCATTTACTAACCAATTTTACGTTAGAATGTTTCCGTATATTTTCCATTGTTTTACCAAAGACAGCGTTATTCATAAGCTTGAATAAATTCTTCTCAAATTCATTTTTAGCGTGTTGTCTGAGGTACGTATTTAAGTCAATATATGATTTTAACCAAGCGGCCTGATCAAAAGCGATTATCCGATGAATTTTTGTTAGGATGAGCCCATTATCTAATGCCTGCTTCAAGTTCCGATAGTGTATAACATACTTCTCCTTATCATATACTGTGGTCAGGAGTTTCTGTTCTCTACAGCCAGGGGCGCAAAGATGTTCCGGACAAAAGGGTAAATCTCTATGTCTGTCATGCAGTTCTCGCGGATAATGGAGGTCAACTTCTAATATATAACCAACATCACTATTATCTGATATTGAGGTGACATCAAAATTTTCGACGTTCTCTTCCCATTTGAAATTACCCGTCGGCAGGTATTGGGACATTGCCCACCCATACTGATTATTGACATCGAAATACATAAGGTATGAATCTTGCAATGTTGGATCAAAATCGGGCATATATTTATTATTAGCATGACTATATCGTTTGGAAACTCCACTGAAACCGCCTCGTATTCCACGTTCAAAGAACATTAATTGATCTATATCAGTTAGCAATTCTAAATTTATCCCAGTATGTTTTAGCATGCAATCCCAAGTGAAGCCAGGGAGAGTATAGTAATGCGCAGGATCGAGTCCATATGTGCCATGACAGCTTTCCCGGAATTGTTCGAAAATTTCTGCTAGCAGTACAACATCGGTCTTGAGGTATAAATCGGAATATTCACCTAAATTTTGGCAACCAAATTGTTCCCATACTTTTTGTGCATGCACATACTGCTCTCGAGAAATATTTTTTTCCTCTAATTTATTATAGAAGGCCTCTCTAGATGGCAAAAAACCGTAATCGAATTTATCGAACCCATCCATGAAATCATATGGGTACACGCCCTTCTTATGAAGTAAATCCAATTGAATATCGTTTAAATCAATGAATTCGGACCTGAGTAGCGGGAAATTATCTAAATATGATGCTAAAGTATCCAGAGATGAATTCATGAATCTGAAAGAATCAATGAATCTGAACTTTATCAAATTTTCATCTATGTTTTTAGTGAATGAAATATACTTTTCCTTCGTAATCGGAAGTAAATCGACGCGACCCTCCATATCAGAAGCGATATTTTTAATGATAAAATTTGCATCATAATGGGATAAATTATGATAAACTACTGGAACGACATGTGTATCCTTGAAATTTATGTTACAGCCTTCATGCGATATTCCGCGATAGTTATTGTTTGGGATGAGATGGAAATGGTCGCGTACTCTTATATCTTCCTCTTTAAAGGGTTTTTCGCAAATATGACAGTGTGTAGCATCTGAGAAATTCGTTTGCTGTTCAGGGGTCAAAGGGTCTATGTCATAGGGACATAAAAAAACTGTTTCGAGATCAATAGCAAATTGTTTCAATTCACCAGCAAACCATTGTGCACAATCCGAACCACGATAGGACCGATAAAATGATAGTGAGTCATCATAGGAACACTTAACATAATACCCTATGCTACATGGTTCATGTTCCTGATAATTTTGGTCATGATCAACTGGTTTGAGTATACATTCTAAATCTGAATAAATTATAAATGGCGCCATTTCTTTGTTTTTGTAATTCTTGAAACTCAACATCTTGTTTTCCTCAGTAGGTAGCCTCATTTTACACTCATTGATCTTCACACATTCTTCGGTATGTTTAGTTAACCCCACTTTTGTGTAGAAATAATTGAGGCAGCGATCACAGAAATATTTCTTCACCTTCATTTTACTCAATTGTGATGAAACTAGTCGCGACAAGTCCTTGATCCACACGTAATGATATCGAAAGAGTGATCGAGATGCTGAACCATCCTTATCATCATCATCATCATCAGCGAAATATTGATCTTGAATGAGGAGAAGATTGACGTGTTGGTCCTTTTTGTCCTTGGTTAGATAAGTTGGCAGAGTTATGAAATTCTTCTTATTCATCTTCAGAATGTAAACATTGATAGAAATGTTGTTCTGTTTTTCGAATCGTGGAATCTGTTTGATTGTCATCGGAAACTGAATGCCTTTCAAATCGAAAACTTTGGAGGGGTGGGGGTATGAGGAGGTTCGATCACTACGTTTTTGATTGGCTGGGTACATAGCAGATACCACCGCCCAAATAAAACATCGATCATCATCATTCTTGATATTGATGCATGCCTGTTTCCTTTTGATCACCTCTGGCAAATCAATGTATGAAGAACCCAATTGTGGAGTGAATTTGTTGATGCTCACTTGCAGATTCAAAATATTTTCGAGTGCCCAACCTGAATCTCTCTCCTGAAATTCATCTAGATTGGACAACACTTTATTCTGAACATGGATAGTAAACCATTCAGTTAATTTTGTATCTCTATATATTTCTACATTGGGTGTATTGAGATATTTCAATTCTCGTATGTCCTCATCACCTTTCCTCCTAACGAATCCACCGCAGAATGTTACGTTGACCTTGATAGCCTCTTCTTTTTTCAGTGTCTTCTGTATTCTACGACGGAATAGTGCCTCACAGTCGATCAAAAACTCGGTGACATCCTTATGACGTAAGTTGGTTATCAAACCAGTCCTGATACGAGAATTGAAGGCTGATGCAGTGTCCTGCCAGGAAATACGATGTTTCGCAGTCTCTTCTTTTTGGATAGCATGTCCGGAGCCTTGTACACGAAATATTTTGAATTGGTGTCGCAGACTCTTCACAGTAGACAGCGCTGTAGAAAGATGATTCTTTTCACCCACGTTGCTACTATTTTTTAGTTTCCTAGTAATATGCCTAACTGCTCTCGTACATTCTTTGAGGCCATCTGATGCCACGGCTTTATCATGTTGAGCCAAGAAGCGATCAAGCAACACATTGATTTTGACGATGAGAGAACTTGTCAGAGACATCTTTACTACTCAAATAATTTAGTATATAAGATCTCAATCAATCCAATCAATTGGTTTACCTCCAGTACTTATATCAAAATGTGTAGTCTCTATCGGCGAGATGTAGATAATCTGAAACAATGAGAATTATTACTACAATATAGCTATCATGTCATTCAGCCAATGATACAAAATAGTAAAATCACGAAACTATCCTAACTATATATATGAATATTCCGACAACATTCAGTGGAAGTAATGAGGCATTAATAAAGCCAGAAGGTCATACAACAACTTCAATGTGAACATTGAAGTGTCGATTTTAGTATTTTTTGCTCCATAAATGAGTTTTCATAAAAATAACCATCAATTCCATGAAGTATTCTATTTTAATAATTTCACATTTTCTACCATGTTGGTGAATAATTTGTCTCATATCGCCATCAAGCTTTCGATACTCAAATTTTGTTGATAATGATTATTCATTTTTATATACAGGTGTCTGCACCTTTCCAAAATATCCTGAAACTGATGATAGCATATACATGTCCGAAACCCTTAATGAGAGAAGATATATATATCAATATTCAATTTATTGATCATATGGATGACTCTGAGTTTGTTCCATTCAATAATACACTAACATACAAAAGTAACACTCCTACCCACTCAATCAATATAATGTATCGTATATTGTTCAGATACTCCACTTCTATTAACTTGTCCCACTCGCATCATTTTGTTGAATCACACTCATACAATATCATCTAGAAAGGTAGTTATAAGGGTAACTATTTGTACCATTATCAAAATGTAGCTGAACGTTATTCGTTTCTGATATCCACAATGAGTGTTTCTACATAAAGTACCCATAATGCGATATAGTCAATAGCTGCAGCTGGTGTGTTTAGACGATTTTGACGCTATTTCACGGCGTTTATCACCAATAGACTCTCCTAATACATAGATTGATGCATATTATTTCAATAATGATATCAGCATTTGATTATATATTATGACATGCTCCATAATGAAAGCTGAATTAATTAGAGCGGATATATAGAAAAAAACCTCGAAAAATTTGCAAAAGCCTGAAGGCTACAGCATAGCTGAAGTTATACCCAGTCAACTACCTACCTCAATGATGTTCGATATATCCATATAATACGCTATGTGCGAAATGATTGGTTTATTCATATTATATTTATTCAAAAGCCGCATTATAGTTGCTTAGTTATTAGATATTGAAAATGTTGTGCTATGGATGATTGATTTTGTATGGATGAACATCTTGATGTTGCAATGATCTAACTTGAATAGCTAACAACTGTAAACTAATAATAATAATACCTTTCGGAATATTCTCAATAAAATTGGTATAGGAGCACACCATCTGAAAGATTCACTCTGACAACGCTATTTTTACAAATTAATTCCCAGAAAAATCAATATTCCACCTTCTCTCCTTCGGGCAATATTAAAAAAATTTGAAATATCGTGAAACAAAAACAACTATATATATATATATATATAAATTCATATGTGTGTATATATTTACACGTATATATGGCCTCAGGCTGGTATCAAGCAGCCTCAAGCGCATGAACTAATCATTATAACATTCAGAGATAGGTACATATTCACCTATACATCAGAATACTTGTGGTCTTCGGACTCTTCCGGGGTGTTGGAAATCATTACAATGGTTACAGTGTACAAAAAAACTGTATATTTTCATGCGAATACACGTTTTAACGCTTCAGAGTGAGTTGCGGGGGTAACGTTCAGTGGCAGCGCTAGAGCACCTGATGTAGCTGTAAACCAATATCATAATTTTCTAATTTCAGATTTTTTAACTCAAAATTAGCATGAACATGTGGTTTCATTCCTAAAATGTAATGCCCGATGTATATGCTAAGTGAATTTTATTTAAGAAATGTCTGAGAGGTGCCAGGACGAATTACTCTGGTGGATTTGATGGATGAATTTTATTCTGAATCAAATCTCTGAACATAATGATTGAATCATGATCATGATAATTGATGAAAAATGGTCCAGATTCTCGGAAATGATATCGCAGAACAATATAATCGCTCTCACATACACATAATAAATACTTACGTAGGTAATACGTAATAATTTTCCGACTATTTTCGTGATATTTTTATATTAGTCGCAAAACCCAGAAAAAAATCGTCTACAGATGAAATTATGACATATTCAGTGATGTCATATACCTATAGCTATTTGAATGTTTTGATCAGTTTTGATTGAGATGAATATATATGATTTTATGGTGAAGCATCGTGCTTATTCACTGTGATAACCTTGAATAAATTAAATCTCTATGATTTTAATATGTATCATTGGGAAACGGAAATATGTCAACAGCGGATAGGACCTAGCGAGGTGGCTCCGAATTTGCCATATTTTTTCCCATTTCACAAGTTTCATAGCCGAGGTATATAGGATGTTTTATCAATTCTGCTCATTTCTATGTGGGGTCATAACTAACGAACCATCAATCATATTTCCATGATATTTGGCATGAAATCTACCCCATTCACCACCACAGCGACTGTCATCATACTACTCAGGAAAATATCCATCGGTTCCGGATCATCAAAAAATAGGATGAAATGTTGTGTGATATGGAATTCTCAGAATTCGCATCAAAATTCGTAAGGGCCATGGAAATATAATCAAAGAAGTATTTTATATGAAGAAGTTGATGTGTTATAGTGAAACATGTCGTATTCATAAGATAATTGTGGAAATTCAATCGTTTGTGAAGTTTTCTCCAATGTTATTATCATTTTTCGCGCATAATTTTGAACTCGATCGAGTTTCCTTCAGGATTGGGCCGATTGAAAATGTGATATTTCGCATTATCGATATCGAATCATGAAAATATCCTGATGTCAACATTCCATCGGATAAAATAGCTATACACATTGTTTGCATTCATTCAATACTCAAATATGTAATTACATATTCATGATTATTGCAATATTTTTCAAATTTTTATACGCTCCTGTAGTCACGTTAATGCGATTATTATTAATGAGAAAGGAGATTGTCAAAGAATCAGAATGCATTATTTGAATTGAGACTGTAATTCTCCTAAAACAACTAAAAACATCGATATATCTTGAAGTCTCATAATTATTGGGTAAAATATATGAAACAATCGTTTAATTATTGAAATACCGCATGAAATGTTGAATTGAATGCCCTGGAAAAGTTCTGCTCGGTCACAAAAGGATATTTTCTTCTCCACTCAAGAGAAACCAATTTCTAAAGAATGTGAATGCAGGGCGATTGAAGATATGATGAAGACATTTTACGTATAGACCAGTGCAAAACGTATTGGAGTGGTACTTATTCAATATGCATATAACAATGTAGGAAATAACTGAACAATGATGCAATGAAAATGAGTACATCAGAATAGTTTCGGAATTTAGTGTGGGAAATCAAAACTATCCCATCTTCAACTATGTCCAATTCCATTATTGATCAAGGAATCAACAAACATGAGATAGCCAATCAAACGATATTTCGAAAAAAAAACTGAATTTGATTGGAATATGAAAAGCGTGTAATAAATTGCAATTCAATCAATGATTCATTACATTATAATATTTGGCATAGGTTAGTTAGGCTATATGTATCAATCTTCTCAAGAAAATTTCTCAAATAAATGTAAATTTGGTACCTCAAATGAATAAATTCCTATTCAAGATTATTATAATGGTTAGGTAAGTACCTATATCATCACATTCATGAACTAAGATCCACACAATCATTTCCGATATACCTTCTTGGATACTGTTCATTCAAAACCTGCGACAAAGCTCATTCACTATTATAACATCCAAATATTTGTTGATGAGGAAGGGGCAAACAAATTATAGGTATGAACTGTTTTGAAATGAATAATAATCTCATCAAGATCAGTTATGGATAATACCAAAACAGAACTATGTGCGTATATTCGTAATAATATTCATATAGATAGGTACTTACCCAAAACAAAAACTGTAATCACACTGTGAAATCAATATATTCCTACATTGATCAACGAACTATACGATGATGTTCGTTCAACCGCGTCAGTAAGATCAGTGCCGAAGAAATAACATGCAAAGTCGTGTAGAGAATGGTTGAAATGCAGTGTAAAAAACCCCCTCTTCACATCAGCGGAGACGGTGACCTCGGGAGGAGTGATAACCCTGGACACAGGTGTGCACCTGCAAACTACGAACGGAAAAAAGAATGGTTCTCACGCCTCTAGTCGCGTTCCGCGAACTATTGACGTCAGCGTTCTTCCTATTTCACGGACGTAGTTTGCAGGTGCACACCTGTGTCCAGGGTTATCACTCCTCCCGAGGTCACCGTCTCCGCTGATGTGAAGAGGGGGTTTTTTACACTGCATTTCAACCATTCTCTACACGACTTTGCATGTTATTTCTTCGGCACTGATCTTACTGACGCGGTTGAACGAACATCATCGTATAGTTCGTTGATCAATGTAGGAATATATTGATTTCACAGTGTGATTACAGTTTTTGTTTTGGGTAAGTACCTATCTATATGAATATTATTACGAATATACGCACATAGTTCTGTTTTGGTATTATCCATAACTGATCTTGATGAGATTATTATTCATTTCAAAACAGTTCATACCTATAATTTGTTTGCCCCTTCCTCATCAACAAATATTTGGATGTTATAATAGTGAATGAGCTTTGTCGCAGGTTTTGAATGAACAGTATCCAAGAAGGTATATCGGAAATGATTGTGTGGATCTTAGTTCATGAATGTGATGATATAGGTACTTAACTAACCATTATAATAATCTTGAATAGGAATTTATTCATTTGAGGTACCAAATTTACATTTATTTGAGAAATTTTCTTGAGAAGATTGATACATATAGCCTAACTAACCTATGCCAAATATTATAATGTAATGAATCATTGATTGAATTGCAATTTATTACACGCTTTTCATATTCCAATCAAATTCAGTTTTTTTTTCGAAATATCGTTTGATTGGCTATCTCATGTTTGTTGATTCCTTGATCAATAATGGAATTGGACATAGTTGAAGATGGGATAGTTTTGATTTCCCACACTAAATTCCGAAACTATTCTGATGTACTCATTTTCATTGCATCATTGTTCAGTTATTTCCTACATTGTTATATGCATATTGAATAAGTACCACTCCAATACGTTTTGCACTGGTCTATACGTAAAATGTCTTCATCATATCTTCAATCGCCCTGCATTCACATTCTTTAGAAATTGGTTTCTCTTGAGTGGAGAAGAAAATATCCTTTTGTGACCGAGCAGAACTTTTCCAGGGCATTCAATTCAACATTTCATGCGGTATTTCAATAATTAAACGATTGTTTCATATATTTTACCCAATAATTATGAGACTTCAAGATATATCGATGTTTTTAGTTGTTTTAGGAGAATTACAGTCTCAATTCAAATAATGCATTCTGATTCTTTGACAATCTCCTTTCTCATTAATAATAATCGCATTAACGTGACTACAGGAGCGTATAAAAATTTGAAAAATATTGCAATAATCATGAATATGTAATTACATATTTGAGTATTGAATGAATGCAAACAATGTGTATAGCTATTTTATCCGATGGAATGTTGACATCAGGATATTTTCATGATTCGATATCGATAATGCGAAATATCACATTTTCAATCGGCCCAATCCTGAAGGAAACTCGATCGAGTTCAAAATTATGCGCGAAAAATGATAATAACATTGGAGAAAACTTCACAAACGATTGAATTTCCACAATTATCTTATGAATACGACATGTTTCACTATAACACATCAACTTCTTCATATAAAATACTTCTTTGATTATATTTCCATGGCCCTTACGAATTTTGATGCGAATTCTGAGAATTCCATATCACACAACATTTCATCCTATTTTTTGATGATCCGGAACCGATGGATATTTTCCTGAGTAGTATGATGACAGTCGCTGTGGTGGTGAATGGGGTAGATTTCATGCCAAATATCATGGAAATATGATTGATGGTTCGTTAGTTATGACCCCACATAGAAATGAGCAGAATTGATAAAACATCCTATATACCTCGGCTATGAAACTTGTGAAATGGGAAAAAATATGGCAAATTCGGAGCCACCTCGCTAGGTCCTATCCGCTGTTGACATATTTCCGTTTCCCAATGATACATATTAAAATCATAGAGATTTAATTTATTCAAGGTTATCACAGTGAATAAGCACGATGCTTCACCATAAAATCATATATATTCATCTCAATCAAAACTGATCAAAACATTCAAATAGCTATAGGTATATGACATCACTGAATATGTCATAATTTCATCTGTAGACGATTTTTTTCTGGGTTTTGCGACTAATATAAAAATATCACGAAAATAGTCGGAAAATTATTACGTATTACCTACGTAAGTATTTATTATGTGTATGTGAGAGCGATTATATTGTTCTGCGATATCATTTCCGAGAATCTGGACCATTTTTCATCAATTATCATGATCATGATTCAATCATTATGTTCAGAGATTTGATTCAGAATAAAATTCATCCATCAAATCCACCAGAGTAATTCGTCCTGGCACCTCTCAGACATTTCTTAAATAAAATTCACTTAGCATATACATCGGGCATTACATTTTAGGAATGAAACCACATGTTCATGCTAATTTTGAGTTAAAAAATCTGAAATTAGAAAATTATGATATTGGTTTACAGCTACATCAGGTGCTCTAGCGCTGCCACTGAACGTTACCCCCGCAACTCACTCTGAAGCGTTAAAACGTGTATTCGCATGAAAATATACAGTTTTTTTGTACACTGTAACCATTGTAATGATTTCCAACACCCCGGAAGAGTCCGAAGACCACAAGTATTCTGATGTATAGGTGAATATGTACCTATCTCTGAATGTTATAATGATTAGTTCATGCGCTTGAGGCTGCTTGATACCAGCCTGAGGCCATATATACGTGTAAATATATACACACATATATATGAATTTATATATATATATATATAGTTGTTTTTGTTTCACGATATTTCAAATTTTTTTAATATTGCCCGAAGGAGAGAAGGTGGAATATTGATTTTTCTGGGAATTAATTTGTAAAAATAGCGTTGTCAGAGTGAATCTTTCAGATGGTGTGCTCCTATACCAATTTTATTGAGAATATTCCGAAAGGTATTATTATTATTAGTTTACAGTTGTTAGCTATTCAAGTTAGATCATTGCAACATCAAGATGTTCATCCATACAAAATCAATCATCCATAGCACAACATTTTCAATATCTAATAACTAAGCAACTATAATGCGGCTTTTGAATAAATATAATATGAATAAACCAATCATTTCGCACATAGCGTATTATATGGATATATCGAACATCATTGAGGTAGGTAGTTGACTGGGTATAACTTCAGCTATGCTGTAGCCTTCAGGCTTTTGCAAATTTTTCGAGGTTTTTTTCTATATATCCGCTCTAATTAATTCAGCTTTCATTATGGAGCATGTCATAATATATAATCAAATGCTGATATCATTATTGAAATAATATGCATCAATCTATGTATTAGGAGAGTCTATTGGTGATAAACGCCGTGAAATAGCGTCAAAATCGTCTAAACACACCAGCTGCAGCTATTGACTATATCGCATTATGGGTACTTTATGTAGAAACACTCATTGTGGATATCAGAAACGAATAACGTTCAGCTACATTTTGATAATGGTACAAATAGTTACCCTTATAACTACCTTTCTAGATGATATTGTATGAGTGTGATTCAACAAAATGATGCGAGTGGGACAAGTTAATAGAAGTGGAGTATCTGAACAATATACGATACATTATATTGATTGAGTGGGTAGGAGTGTTACTTTTGTATGTTAGTGTATTATTGAATGGAACAAACTCAGAGTCATCCATATGATCAATAAATTGAATATTGATATATATATCTTCTCTCATTAAGGGTTTCGGACATGTATATGCTATCATCAGTTTCAGGATATTTTGGAAAGGTGCAGACACCTGTATATAAAAATGAATAATCATTATCAACAAAATTTGAGTATCGAAAGCTTGATGGCGATATGAGACAAATTATTCACCAACATGGTAGAAAATGTGAAATTATTAAAATAGAATACTTCATGGAATTGATGGTTATTTTTATGAAAACTCATTTATGGAGCAAAAAATACTAAAATCGACACTTCAATGTTCACATTGAAGTTGTTGTATGACCTCCTGGCTTGATTAATGCCTCATTACTTCCACTGAATGTTGTCGGAATATTCATATATATAGTTAGGATAGTTTCGTGATTTTACTATTTTGTATCATTGGCTGAATGACATGATAGCTATATTGTAGTAATAATTCTCATTGTTTCAGATTATCTACATCTCGCCGATAGAGACTACACATTTTGATATAAGTACTGGAGGTAAACCAATTGATTGGATTGATTGAGATCTTATATACTAAATTATTTGAGTAGTAAAGATGTCTCTGACAAGTTCTCTCATCGTCAAAATCAATGTGTTGCTTGATCGCTTCTTGGCTCAACATGATAAAGCCGTGGCATCAGATGGCCTCAAAGAATGTACGAGAGCAGTTAGGCATATTACTAGGAAACTAAAAAATAGTAGCAACGTGGGTGAAAAGAATCATCTTTCTACAGCGCTGTCTACTGTGAAGAGTCTGCGACACCAATTCAAAATATTTCGTGTACAAGGCTCCGGACATGCTATCCAAAAAGAAGAGACTGCGAAACATCGTATTTCCTGGCAGGACACTGCATCAGCCTTCAATTCTCGTATCAGGACTGGTTTGATAACCAACTTACGTCATAAGGATGTCACCGAGTTTTTGATCGACTGTGAGGCACTATTCCGTCGTAGAATACAGAAGACACTGAAAAAAGAAGAGGCTATCAAGGTCAACGTAACATTCTGCGGTGGATTCGTTAGGAGGAAAGGTGATGAGGACATACGAGAATTGAAATATCTCAATACACCCAATGTAGAAATATATAGAGATACAAAATTAACTGAATGGTTTACTATCCATGTTCAGAATAAAGTGTTGTCCAATCTAGATGAATTTCAGGAGAGAGATTCAGGTTGGGCACTCGAAAATATTTTGAATCTGCAAGTGAGCATCAACAAATTCACTCCACAATTGGGTTCTTCATACATTGATTTGCCAGAGGTGATCAAAAGGAAACAGGCATGCATCAATATCAAGAATGATGATGATCGATGTTTTATTTGGGCGGTGGTATCTGCTATGTACCCAGCCAATCAAAAACGTAGTGATCGAACCTCCTCATACCCCCACCCCCTCCAAAGTTTTCGATTTGAAAGGCATTCAGTTTCCGATGACAATCAAACAGATTCCACGATTCGAAAAACAGAACAACATTTCTATCAATGTTTACATTCTGAAGATGAATAAGAAGAATTTCATAACTCTGCCAACTTATCTAACCAAGGACAAAAAGGACCAACACGTCAATCTTCTCCTCATTCAAGATCAATATTTCGCTGATGATGATGATGATGATAATGATGGTTCAGCATCTCGATCCCTCATTCGATATCATTACGTGTGGATCAAGGACTTGTCGCGACTAGTTTCATCACAATTAAGTAAAATGAAGGTGAAGAAATATTTCTGTGATCGCTGCCTCAATTATTTCTACACAAAAGTGGGGTTAACTAAACATACCGAAGAATGTGTGAAGATCAATGAGTGTAAAATGAGGCTACCTACTGAGGAAAACAAGATGTTGAGTTTCAAGAATTACAAAAACAAAGAAATGGCGCCATTTATAATTTATTCAGATTTAGAATGTATACTCAAACCAGTTGATCATGACCAAAATTATCAGGAACATGAACCATGTAGCATAGGGTATTATGTTAAGTGTTCCTATGATGACTCACTATCATTTTATCGGTCCTATCGTGGTTCGGATTGTGCACAATGGTTTGCTGGTGAATTGAAACAATTTGCTATTGATCTCGAAACAGTTTTTTTATGTCCCTATGACATAGACCCTTTGACCCCTGAACAGCAAACGAATTTCTCAGATGCTACACACTGTCATATTTGCGAAAAACCCTTTAAAGAGGAAGATATAAGAGTACGCGACCATTTCCATCTTATCCCAAACAATAACTATCGCGGAATATCGCATGAAGGCTGTAACATAAATTTCAAGGATACACATGTCGTTCCAGTAGTTTATCATAATTTATCCCATTATGATGCAAATTTTATCATTAAAAATATCGCTTCTGATATGGAGGGTCGCGTCGATTTACTTCCGATTACGAAGGAAAAGTATATTTCATTCACTAAAAACATAGATGAAAATTTGATAAAGTTCAGATTCATTGATTCTTTCAGATTCATGAATTCATCTCTGGATACTTTAGCATCATATTTAGATAATTTCCCGCTACTCAGGTCCGAATTCATTGATTTAAACGATATTCAATTGGATTTACTTCATAAGAAGGGCGTGTACCCATATGATTTCATGGATGGGTTCGATAAATTCGATTACGGTTTTTTGCCATCTAGAGAGGCCTTCTATAATAAATTAGAGGAAAAAAATATTTCTCGAGAGCAGTATGTGCATGCACAAAAAGTATGGGAACAATTTGGTTGCCAAAATTTAGGTGAATATTCCGATTTATACCTCAAGACCGATGTTGTACTGCTAGCAGAAATTTTCGAACAATTCCGGGAAAGCTGTCATGGCACATATGGACTCGATCCTGCGCATTACTATACTCTCCCTGGCTTCACTTGGGATTGCATGCTAAAACATACTGGGATAAATTTAGAATTGCTAACTGATATAGATCAATTAATGTTCTTTGAACGTGGAATACGAGGCGGTTTCAGTGGAGTTTCCAAACGATATAGTCATGCTAATAATAAATATATGCCCGATTTTGATCCAACATTGCAAGATTCATACCTTATGTATTTCGATGTCAATAATCAGTATGGGTGGGCAATGTCCCAATACCTGCCGACGGGTAATTTCAAATGGGAAGAGAACGTCGAAAATTTTGATGTCACCTCAATATCAGATAATAGTGATGTTGGTTATATATTAGAAGTTGACCTCCATTATCCGCGAGAACTGCATGACAGACATAGAGATTTACCCTTTTGTCCGGAACATCTTTGCGCCCCTGGCTGTAGAGAACAGAAACTCCTGACCACAGTATATGATAAGGAGAAGTATGTTATACACTATCGGAACTTGAAGCAGGCATTAGATAATGGGCTCATCCTAACAAAAATTCATCGGATAATCGCTTTTGATCAGGCCGCTTGGTTAAAATCATATATTGACTTAAATACGTACCTCAGACAACACGCTAAAAATGAATTTGAGAAGAATTTATTCAAGCTTATGAATAACGCTGTCTTTGGTAAAACAATGGAAAATATACGGAAACATTCTAACGTAAAATTGGTTAGTAAATGGGCGGGACGTTATGCGGCTGAAGCGTTGATTTCAAAACCAGAATTCAAATCATCAACAATATTCTCGGAGAATTTGGTCGCCATTGAGTTGAATAAAACAGAGATTTATTTCAACAAACCAATATATGTGGGTATGTGTATACTTGATATTGCTAAAACAACGATATATGATTTCCATTATGGCTATATGTGCGATGAATTTGGCGACGATTGTTCTGTACTATATACCGACACTGACTCACTTATTTATGAAATTCGTAACAAAGACGTATATGAAGTAATTCGACGAGACTGTCATCATCATTTCGATACATCTGATTATATATCAAATAATAGATATGGTATACCTCGTGTCAACAAAAAAGTATTAGGAATGTTCAAAGATGAATGCAATGGAGAAATTATAACAGATTTTGTTGGTTTGAGATCAAAGCAATATACGTTCAAATTACTCAAAACTGATGAGAAGGCGCCGGTGGATGAGCAAAGAACACTAGATGAAGAGGGTTATGATATAGCTAAAATTGGTGTGACTCTCTCGAATATTGGTACAACCAAAAAAGCTAAAGGTATCAAAAGGTCTGTAGTCAGAACTAAAATAACATTTGAAGATTATATCCACTGTTTGAGGAATTCTGTCGAGAAAAAAGTTCATCAAAATCTGATTAGAGCTAACAAGCATATTGTTTATTCTACGACACAGCAGAAAATTGCGCTAAGTCCTCATGACGATAAGAGATATCTCATCAAGGATTCATCTGATTCCCTCCCTTGGGGTCACTATGCTATAATGGATATATGAAAAACTGTATATGGTAGGTATAATAAAAAACGCTTGTAAATAATCTGGTTGTGACGATGAAATTGAATGTAATTAGGTGATGTTCAGCTAAATTATCATAGGAGTGATATACAATTGAATCGTATCATATTTTAATGTGTATTCGTTAATATTGATGTTCTTGTTATATGAGGTTTTAGTAATATATCGCAATGTAGCGTTTATTATCCGAATAAAAATCTATGAACATTCATCGAGATAATATGTATTGTAATATATTATGTAAGTTAGTTGCATCAAATTGGATGCAATTATCGAATTCGTTCTTATCGAACCAAGTATATGTAAACATATTTCATTATTTAAATCAGACATTTTCCGATATTGCCATCTATTCATACCGCTATTTGTGCACACTCATATTGTATTTTCCATATTCATTTGTATAGTCATTCACATTGTTTTTAATTTATTAATAATTATATCATGCAATGGAATCTGATATTCTTTTTATATCTTATTCCTATATATTACATCCCCATGTCATAATTAAGATCCTATGTTAGGTATTCCTCACGAAAATTCGTGTATATCCATTGCATTGTATGTATATAGATATCCTTTGATTATATTATAATCTGTAGATATGCGAGTTGTATGAATCCACAAACTGTATTAGTTAGGCTATCATTGTTCCATTTCTGAATGAATATATATTTAATGATATGAATATAGTGTTTTTATTAGTACATGCATACTCCATGTAGTACCTTTATCCATCCTGTATCCATCGATTCATTACCAAACTTCGAAAGAAAATATATACAGAAATTTGAGCTATACCCTCGATACTAAAATCGATGAAAAAATATCCGATGGAGTACTATATGCCCCTCCTTTATAACATTCATTACATGCATACTTCATGTAGTACCTATAACCCGATTTTTAGTATCTGTTGCTCCATTATCAAACTCCAAAAGGGAATATATAGATACATGAGCTACCCTCTAGATTAAAATCAATGAAAAATATCCGATGGAGTACTACGCTTCTCATACCTAATTAATAGATAGCTGCGATCGTTCAGAAAACCATGTTCTATTGATGCAGCGATTACCCTCATAAGTCGAAATATCATGATACATATCCAACATCCTCTCGGATACATCCTCGGTGAGATCGATATATTGCCCCGCCCACTCATATCACCCGTCGTACCGTCAGCCGCCAAGATTGCCCACCTGCCCTAGAAATGTTCAGTTTTGACCAGAATGAACCTTCATAAGGAAATACATGGGATCTTGTCCTCATAGCCCTATAGCATATCTACTCACGAGAAACAATCGAATGACGCCCTGTCTATTGAGTTCGTTGTCACCCGGTATAGTCATATGTGTTGCAGTTTAGATATTTTTCGAAAATTCAGAATACTCATTTGATTGGATTGTCTCTGAATTCGTTCGTTGTTAATGAATATGAGAATAAAATCCCGAACATTCACTAAAATTTGGAAAAGGCATTCACATCAAGAAAAATAGCAAATGAATAACAATGATACAGTTCTAAAACAAACATATTATGATGTTCATCCGGCTCGATGGACAATATTTCTTCTTAACCTCTCTCTTTTTTCATGATGAAACTTCTCAGAGTAACTGCTCACTGGCTGGTTCGTGTTACATCTCATTGAGTTTAGTATATTCCTTCAATAATTGATTCTTCGATGTGAGATACTCCTGAAATATTAACTCCATCATCATTTTTCATTGAGTTTTCTTGAAATCTCATTCATTTCTGTTTGAAAAACGCAATACTGTTGCATGAGTTGATAACCTCATCGATATAATCTGATAGAGACAGGTTTACATAACCTGAGATTGTTTTCCATATAGCAACGAACGACGTGAACATAATAGTTGTTTCTGGAGAGGTATATTTATAGCCACTCCAATTATTATGATCATTATTTAGGTAAATGAGGTTATGAGATCCCAAACACATGCATTCACTAATGAATTTCGAAACACTTTATAGTTTGATTGATACTCACTCAATATTATCATGAATGAAATATCCCTATTCTATATTTCCAATTGAGAATACTCCTGCCATCATAAATAACCACTAGGAAGAGTGAAGAGCACAATAATTCGATAACTAAGCAGAGGAAAACGAAACATACGCGATCACGAGAGTAACATAATATGATATACATATAATGAATAATGATCAACTTATCGCTTATATAGACGTTCCAAGAACATCCACCAGGGACACGAGTAGTGTACAGGATATTGGCTAGCAATGGACCAAAACTTGTTTGTGTTCCATTAGTTTCATATATCTCGCCATCACAAGCACATCATCATATTTCAAATTGATGGTTACTTAGCATAGGAAAATCATCGGCCCATTGTATTTTCAGCACTTGCTGGCCTTATCCCGCTAGTTCAATGCTTGCTGGACATGGTTTGTTTGTGGATTCGGATGTGTTTCGAGCATTCGGTCCTCATCAGTACGGTGTAAGGAAGTGCAAAAGATGGGCAGCACTTGGTAGAAAACGAAATAAAAAAATAAACGAAACCAACATACAGAAGCCAGCCGCACATTTGTGGTTTCGGTCAGCAGACCCTGAGGTCTCAGGGAAACAGTGTCCAGGAAAGAGATTATTGGGCATATCACTTCAATCTTATTGTTTTCTTTCTTCAACAAGGATGTCGCGCAAGTAGCTAGAGCTGCCTCCGTGGTGACGTTAGCTGTTTCCCTGAGACCTCAGGGTCTGCTGACCGAAACCACAAATGTGCGGCTGGCTTCTGTTTGTTGGCTTCTTTCATTTGTTGTTTCGTTTTCTACCAAGTGCTCCCATTCTTCGCACTTTCTTTCATTGTACTGATAAGGGCCGAAAACCCGAAACACATGTACACGGTTATCTCTTTGTGGGGGCTATGTTCAATAATCTCTTTCCTAATCACCTTACAGTTCCCTCGATATCACTTTCATCTTATTGTTATTACTCCTGGACACAGATGTCACGCAGGAAGCTTCAGCTGCCTCCGTGGTGACATTAGCTGTTTCCCTGAGACCTCAGGGTCTCCTGACCGAAACCACAAATGTGCGGCTGGCTTCTGTTTGTTGGCTTCTTTCATTTGTTGTTTCGTTTTCTACCAAGTGCTCCCATTCTTTGCACTTCCTCTCACCGTACTGATGAGGGCCGAAAACCCGAAACACATGTACACGGTTATCTCTTTGTGGGGGCTATGTTCAATAATCTCTTTTCTAGTCACCTTACAGTTCCCTCGATATCACTTTCATCTTATTGTTATAACTCCTGGACACGGATGTCACGCAGGTAGCTTTTGCTGCCTCCGTGGTGACGTTAGCTGTTTCCCTGAGACCTCAGGGTCTCCTGACCGAAACCACAAATGTGCGGCTGGCTCCTGTTTGATGACTCCGTTTATTTGATGTTTCGTTTTTCACCAAGTGCTACCCATCCTTTGCACTTCCGTTCACCGTACTGATGAGGGCCGAAAGCCCGAAACACTTGTTTACGGTTATCCATCAGTGAGGGCTTTGTCCAATAATCTCTTTCCTAATCATTTTACAGTTCCCTCGATATCACTTCCATCTCACTGTATTATTGTTATTTATTTGCTATTTTCCTCGATAATTAATGCGAATCCCAAATTTCAATGATGGTTCGAGACATTGTTTCATCATCTAATGAGTTCAAAATCAGGCCATATTAATTATTTTGTGGATTATGTTTTATTTTGGAATAACTCGAATTGTTCTTTTATTTCCTGGGCTATAACAAGAGATTTTGGTGTATTGTGTGTTGCCTACAGAACATGAATAATTTTTGTAGCAATATTCATCGGATCACATTTTTCAGTTTGTCGAATTTTTGCGCATTCGTGATTGAGAGTCGAGACTAGACCGTTTGGCCCTACCGAATCGTTTTGTGAAAATTGAAACAGTGAAACTGACAAACTTTCAACTTAGCATATATCTCTAATTGTGGATCCTATATCTACCTGTTTTATTCATTCTTCCAATCCTACCTATTTACCCTCATAATTATCCCCGTGGTAAGCAGAAGAAAGAAAGCATGGAACTCATTCCATCATCCAAGGTAAGCGATTAGAGATTTCCAAAATACAGTCCATATTAAGCCGATTACATAACATTTTTGGCCATTACGAGCCGGATAGAATCATTTTTTGATAGTTGGTTCCGATTCTATTCATTAGTTTGTTGAAAACTTTTCCGATTTGTCAGTTTGCTGTATCATTTTTTATAAAGACAATAATAGTTTTTGCCGTTCTTCGAAAAAACATTGCCGTTGATTGTGATTTTGATGGCGGTTATCTTTCCTTCGCTTCAAAGAATAGATTTTAGTTCCCCAACCGTTTCTTGTTCTAAATAATTAAAGAAGTTGAAAAATATTTCAGCCATTATTAATCAATCATTGATAAAAATAAAAACTGAATTCCATTTACCACTTTTTGTGCTATACGAGAGCTCGTGATGAAAACGGTTAATATATTTACCTATGGTCCGCGTTTGGAAATTTTGTTATAGTCCAGTCAATATTACCACAAATTGATTGAAAATTCCAAAATTAATTTGAATTTAGATTTGATTCCATTTCTGTCTGCTTGCTTCGAATTGACATTTTAAGTGCACAGAATATTTCACAATGTCTAAAACAGAAGAGGAACGGGCCCTTGATAGATGTATAGCTAAAAGAGAAAACATATTTCGAAGAGCCCAATTGTGTTTTGATGCCGGTCTCGCTTTAGAACAAGATGCCAATAATCCTATCAAATTGAAAAACTTCACTATACGGTATAACACATTTGCCAAAACGGCTCAAGAATTCAAGGAAATCGGTCAGGAAATTGTTGAGCTCAAACAATTGATAAAGCCTAATGAACCAGTTAGTTACAGTTTTCTTGATGGTTCTGAAGATTTGTATAGTAATATTGAATACTTTGCCTCCCAACTGATTCCCAATACTACTACTATTGCCACCGCTCCAAACAACAATCAACTCAACGAAAATAGATCTCGTGTTCACATGCCCAAGATTGAGTTGATAAAATTCGATGGGGAAGATTTAACAATATGGCCTATTTTTCATGAAAACTTCAAGTATTTGGTTCATGCGCAAACAGAATTTTCTAAGGCTGAAAAATTACAGTATTTATTGGGAAGTCTAACTGGTGAAGCATTGAGGACATGTAGTGCAATTGAATCCTTACCAAATAATTATGACATAATTTGGAATTTATTAGAACAAACTTATAATGATACCAAACTTCTAGCACATTTGTATCTGGATCGTTTGTTGAATTTCAAAACCTTATCGAATTATCATCCTTCTGGATTACAATCTTTTTTAGAAAAGTTTGATACCAATGTTACCTCGTTGCATCGTTTGAAATTAAATGATTTAGCTGATTATATATTGACCCATATTGCCATGACTAAATTGTCTTCGGAAACCATTAACTCCTTCGAACTTGTTCGTGCTAGTACAGATTTACCAAGATATGATGAATTAATAAAATTTATTAGACAACAAAGTGAAATTGTTATGAAAATCGAAGGGCCTAGGATAGCGCCACGTACCTCTAATTCCAAATATTCTTATAATGCTCCCAAATATTCGAAAAGTTTCCTTACTGGTGATAGTATGGTAAAAATTAATTGTATTGCTTGCCACAGAGGTTTTCATCTTCTGAAAGATTGTTATCAATTCAAAAACGTACTATCCTTCGATCAAAAATTCAAATTAGTTAAAGAAAATAATTTGTGTCTGAATTGTTTCTCCAGTAAACATAGAGTTGCTTCTTGTCCTTCCAAATTTTCCTGCTTGAAATGCAGATCTAAACATCACACTACTCTACACAAAAATGATGTAACAAGTGATCGAAATAATTGCGCCAATATCGCGGCTGAAATCGAGCAACGCTCAAATAGTGAAGTTAATACCCAAAGTACAAATTTGAATGATACTATCCATAGTCTATGTACTGAAGTAAACTCTAGTGAAAATCATAGAGTCCCGGGGAATTCACGTAATATTGTATTATTGAGTACGGCACTGGTAAAAGTATTTGATCGGTGGGATAGGGAGCAAAATATTCGAGTCCTGATTGATAGCGGTTCCATGTCCAATTTATTGACGCTGGATTGTTGCAGAAAATTAGGACTTACTTATTTCAAATTGAATTCGAATATTCTAGGACTCGGCGGGACATCTAAACCTCTCCGGGGTAGAACTTGTTTAACAATCCATTCAAATATTGACCCCACAATTGAATATCCAATTGAAGTCTTGCTTGTTGATAAAATAACCAATGCTCTACCCGACACTAATGTGTCTATTGTGACAAGTGGATTAGATCACTTGAGAAATTTGCCATTGGCAGATCCAAACTTCCACACTTCAGGAGTTGTAGATGGGATTATAGGGGCTTCCTTATTCGCTGAAATTATAGGTACTCACAAAATATTTGGGAAAGAGGGATCACCTACAGCTATAGAAACAACGCTCGGTTATATCGTTATTGGCCAGACTGTCATTCATGATAATATGGTTCCACAACGAACATTTTGTGCCTTCCAAAATTTAGACTCACTTGTAGAGAAAATGTGGGAAATCGAGGACTTCTCATCACCTATAATTTCAAAAGATGATGAAATATGCGAGAATCTATTCTCAGAAAATATCAGCAGAGATGGTGATGGTCGTTATATCGTAGCTCTGCCGTTTAAAGAAGTTCCCTCCAAATTAGGAAATTCGTATTTTTTAGCAAAGAATCGTTTTTTATCCTTGGAAAATCGACTCAATAAATGTCCTGAACTTCGTGAAACATATTCCTCCATTATTAAAGATTATTTGGACCAAGGACACTTATCACTAGTAGCCAAAGAAAATATTGATGTGTCCTCGTATTATATCCCTCATCATTGTATTTTTAAAATCGAAAGTATTTCCACGCCTTGTCGAATTGTATTCGATGCGAGTATGAAAACTCAAAATAATATATCTTTAAATGATATTTTATATACGGGCCCCAAATTACAAAATAATCCTGTTGCGATTTTATTGAATTTCCGTTTATTTCCGGTAGCAATTACTGCCGATTTGAAACAGATGTACAGGCAAATTAAGGTGATAGACGCGCATAAACCATTCCAAAGAATTTTGTGGAGATTCAATTCTAATGACCCAATTTCCATATATGAAATGAATCGTGTAGTTTTTGGAGTAAAGTCATCTCCGTTCTTAAGTCTAAGAACTGTTAGACAGTTAGCCCAAGATGAATCCAATTCATACCCTGAAGCAGTCTTGCCGGTTATTAGAGATATGTATATGGATGACTTGGTCTCCAGTTCACCCAATGTTGAAAATGCCCTTCTAATTCATTCTCAACTAGTACAACTATTTATGGCCGGTGGATTCCATATAGTTAAATGGATGTCGAATTTTAAATATTTTTTATCGAACATTAATGAGAATATAAAATTAACCCAACCTGTAGAATTTGATAGAAGTAGTTTGAAGGTTCTAGGCCTACAGTGGGAACCTTCACAAGATGTATTCATTTATAAAATTGATATCAAGCCTACAATTTATACAAAGCGAAATATGTTATCATTGGTGGCTCGTACTTTTGATCCGCTCGGTTTTCTTGCGCCAATAACTCTATGTTTGAAAATATTGATAAAAAAGCTTTGGGAGCAGCGCGTTGAGTGGGATCAACCTGCACCTCCAGAAATAACAAAAATCTGGGATACAATTCAACTCGAGTTTTGAGAGTTGAGTACTATAAAAATTCCGAGACATATTTTGGTGTTCCAGAACACGTCTTTATCACTCGTAGGATTTGCTGATGCCAGTATCGCTGGGTATGCAGCAGTCGTTTATTCGCTAACTACTGACTCTTCAGGTCATAGGAATATTTCGCTTCTTTGTGCTCGGTCAAAGGTTGCTCCTACCACAAAAGTCACGCTTCCTCGTTTGGAACTTTGTGCCGCAGTTCTATTGGCGAAGTTAATAAGCCACATTCGGGAAGTTTATATCCTTAGACACGAAACTGATAAAGTTTACGCATTTTCCGATTCTATGATAACTTTGAGTTGGATACATGGCACTCCAAAGAAACCTAATTTGTTTGTTTCTAATCGAATTTCCCAAATTAAAAAATGTTTGCCTTCTACTCATTGGTATTTTGTTCCTGGTAAACAAAATGTATCCGATTGTGCTTCGCGCGGCTTAACGCCTTGTGCGCTCATAAATCATCTCACCTGGTTTTTTGGACCTACATGGTTATTATCAAACCCTTCCGAGTGGCCCATCAAATCTATTAACCAGAATGAAATTGAAGAATTTGATCAGGAAGTTTCGGTATTTGTAGCACCAAAAGTAATAATTATATCACCCTTATATTCACTTATAGAGTATTTCTCTTCATGGAGTAAACTACTCAATGCGACTATTTACGTTTTGAGGTTTATTAAAATTCTTCCCCCTGATAAACGAATTGGGAAATCAGATTTAGAAAAGGCTGAATTAACATTAATTCGTGCTGTTCAACAACGTCATTTCCAAGAGGAATATTCTACTCTAGCCAAAAAACAATTGTTGAAATCTACTTTACGTCGCTTGAATCCATTTCTCAAAGATGGTATAATTCGAGTAGGAGGTAGATTGGGTAATTCGAATATTCGGTTTGATCACAAACACCCTATTTTGTTGCCAAAGTCAGATCCATTAGTTGAATTATTAATTGACTATAATCATAAAATACATTGCCATACTGGGGCTAATCTCTTGCAGTCATTATTGCGACAAAATTACTGGATTTTATCTTCTCGAGATATGATTCGTAAACGAATTTGGAAGTGCAATCATTGTTTTAAATTGCATCCCAAACCCACCTACCCTATGATGGCTGATTTACCCCGTGAGCGTGTGAATCAAGCTGCTAAAGCATTTTCGTCTACTGGTGTCGATTATACTGGGGCGTTTCGAATAACTATGGGGCGACATAGAGGTATTAAAAGCCAAAAGGCATATGTATGCTTATTCATTTGCTTAGCTACGAAAGCAGTTCATTTGGAGCTGGCTTCCGCACTATCCACTGAAGTTTTTCTAGCTGCCTTCAAGCGCTTTATTTCACGAAGAGGTAATTGTGCTACTCTATTTTCAGACCGAGGTACCAATTTCATAGGAGCAAAAGCTCAATTAGACGAAGTTTATAAATTTGTCAAGTCTCAAGAATTCACAGATGCTTTCCAAAAGGAACTCAATTTTCAAAAAATTACTTTTCGATACAATCCCGCCGCTGCGAGTCATTTTGGAGGTATTTGGGAATCAAATATAAAAAGCGTGAAGGCCCATTTAGCAAGGGTTATTGGAAATCAAATTTTGAGTTATGAGGAGTTTAGTACCGTGCTCACTCAAATTGAAGCTCTGCTGAATTCAAGGCCCTTGTGTACCTTGAGCAATGACCCAAATGATCCAGTTGCACTAACTCCGGCTCATTTTTTGTATGGTTCTCCTTTGAATTCCTTTCCAGTCGAAAATTTAGATGAGAATCTTAATCCAGTGAATCGTTTCAAATTATTAGATTCCATTGTACAACACTACTGGAAACGTTGGCATTCCGAATATTTATCCACTATGCAAGCTAGACAAAAATGGAATTCTCCTTCTAAACCGGTTAATGTAGGCACCATAGTTATTATTATTGATGAAAATATTCCACCTCTTCAATGGCCTTTAGCGATTGTCGAAAAGGTATATCCTGGCAAAGACGGTGTCGTACGAGTTGCTGTAGTACGAACAAAAAATAACACATATACTCGTCCAGTAGCCAAACTTTGCCCTCTCCCTAATCAGTAAATTTTAAAGTCTGATATGTGAATTGTTCGGAAATTCACCTTATTTTTCTCGAATCCTTTCGATATTTAGTTTAGTAGTTGAATTTTTTTTTTTTATCAATAATTGTTGAATTTTCATTCAACTCGGGGCGGCCAGGATGTTGAGGCCATATTAATTATTTTGTGGATTATGTTTTATTTTGGTATAACTCGAATTGTTCTTTTATTTCCTGGGCTATAACAAGAGATTTTGGTGTATTGTGTGTTGCCTACAGAACATGAATAATTTATGTAGCAATATTCATCGGATCACATTTTTCAGTGTGTCGAATTTTTGCGCATTCGTGATTGAGAGTCGAGACTAGACCGTTTGGCCCTACCGAATCGTTTTGTGAAAATTGAAACAGTGAAACTGACAAACTTTCAACTTAGCATATATCTCTAATTGTGGATCCTATATCTACCTGTTTTATTCATTCTTCCAATCCTACCTATTTACCCTCATGATTATCCCCGTGGTAAGCAGAAGAAAGAAAGCATGGAACTCATTCCATCATCCAAGGTAAGCGATTAGAGATTTCCAAAATACAGTCCATATTAAGCCGATTACATAACAGTGATGCACAATGTGTTCTGAACATTCAACTACGAACTGCAATACATTGATTTGTACTCAAACGAAAATGTACTTAAATTTCAAGATATATCAGAGACTATGAATATTGATTTATAATAGAGCCAATGTGAGATTTCTAATTCTGAGGACCAAAGAGCAATCCTTAACAAACGTTATCTCCCTCACCTGTCTCCATGCGGTAACTCACTATCACTACCTCCGTTTCAGGACGATACCACCAGGAGCTGAAATATTATGTATCAATTTGCACGTAAATGACGGTGGCCCTGCGGGAGCTATCAAACGACGTCGTGATGGATTAAGGTTGATGAGAAGATGAGGCGGAGATCCCTGGGAATCCTGATTTTTAATAAGCAGCTGTCTCTGCCCTGATGCAATGAAATCGACCGCTACGCAGTAGCATACAGTGCGTTTTGTCTTCCTACGCACGGTCGTTTTGTGTACTGAAAATTTCATTGCAGCAAATGGCAAAGAACACATTTACCGTGAAAAAAGTATACAGGATGATTCATTGGTAAATGCGCATACAGTGAGGGTAGATGGAGGACACCGAGGTGCTTCTGAATAATCTGGTTTGATTCGTCGTTTATCTGACCAAAGTTGTGACGATTGACATAATAAAGGAAGTCCCATTCCAGGGCCAACCTTGGAAAAATGTACATAGGTTTCCGAGTCGAAACAACACCCTGTATATAATATTTTGAAATCTCATTCACAAATTCGGAAAGAGCAGGAAATAATGAGTGAGAGTGGATGTGAATTTGGTGTTTCCGCATGCAACTTTTTTAGGTATTAACTTCAGTAATAAGGTGGCACACAATTGAAAACAATATATTTGTGTTCCCAGATGGTACTTTTCCATAGATTATTCATAAAAACATGACTACATAGATTCTGGAATGATGTAGTGCAATGTTCTGCGTGGCATTTGCCAGGAAAGTAGTTGTTTTTGTCACGAAATCTACCATTGTTGTTCATTTCATGAAGATTGTGTGGTTATGACTTTGAGATTTTTGAATTCATTTTACATATAATTCCAATTCGACCATTGTGGCTATTTCGTAGTTGAAATTACGCCAGTCGGACAACCAGCCACTCTCGTATGAAAATTTCAGTTTTTAAGTGTTTCTCTCCTTTGTTTCTACTCAGATGGCCTTGCTTGTCTATGAAGGACATCCGATATGCAATTGAACTTGAAATTACAATATTGTTTTTCTCTTCTATGTCCGATATAAGATATATATTGAATTGCTGTTATTGATATTCATATTTGAATCATTGAAAACCCCTTCAGAATCGACATGGGGAGAATGTTCAAATTGCGATATTGGTTATGATTGTTGGAAACAATATGTATACGATATTTTCCGCATGATATCAATTGAAACAATATTCATCCAATTTGCCGTCGAATCCGATTAAACAATATTGTATATCCGCTTCAGAATCGACATGGGGAGAATGTTTGATTTGCGATATTGGTTATAGTTGTTGGAAACAATATGTGTGCGATATCTTCCGCACGATATAGTTGGAATGATATCAGTCAATATTGGTAAATTCTATGTTCCAAATATTGTTGAAACAATATTCTACCAATATGCCTTCGAACTCGAACATACAATATTTCATAACCGCTTCAGAATTGACATGGGGGAAATGTACAAATTGCTATATTGGTTATAATTGTTGGAAACAATATGTATACGATATCTTCCGCATGCTATGGATAGAATGATATTAATCAAGATAGGTGGATATGATATTTCGAATATTGTTGAAACAATATTCAACCAATATGCCGTCGAACTCAAATATACAATATTGCACAACCGCTTCAGAATCAACATGGGAACAATATTCAAATCGCGATATTGGTTATAAATGTAAGAAGCAAATTGTATTCGATATCTTCCGCATGATATAGATAAAATGATATCAATCAAGATGGGTGAATATAATGTTTCGAATATTGTTAAAACAATATCCAACCGATATGCTGTTCAACTTGAATATACAATATTGCATAACCGCTTCAGAATCGACATGGGGAGAATGTTCAAATTGCAATATTGGTTGTAAATGTCGGGAACAATATGTATACGATGTTGTTGTATCGACATTCGTAAAACAATATTATATAACATTCATAGATATGTTTTTCAACACATTGTTAACGAATTTTACAACCTATATTGCTCCAATATTGTAGCTGACAATCAATATTCAGCTCAGGTTGAACCAATATTCCACCAATATCATCATTCCAATATTGTTTGTTCAATATACTCTCATATTGGACCTATATTATTTTTCACATGTACGATATATCTATATCGGTCCAATATGAAATCGGGTTCCAGCCAATATGATGTGCTACCTGGGAAATGGGGCCATACATGGTGGAGAAAGGGGCAGCATCCGCAATAGTTGCAGTAGCAGCAAAGACAGCGGCCAAACAGCAACCAGATGTCGGATCCATGCAAGACACTCTCGAAGAAATAGTTGTCAAAATCCGTAGCAGGACAAATCTAGAAACAGAGGCAAAATCAGTCGATAGAGAAACCCTAGAAGAGATTTATGGTTTCAATTACCATGCCTCTGGAATAAAAGCATGAAGATGTTTTAGGAAGTGACTCACCTCTGATCGTAAGAGGGTTTTCTGGTGGTATTCATCGGCGTTGGTGACTCGTTCTCAAAATGATGACTCATGTGGACACCGCCTTCTTCGGAATAGGGCTTCCAACCACTAGACCTGTCCAATCGGGAATCCAAAAAGCGTGGTGTCGAACCAGCTAGGCATAATCGCCCTATCCTTCGATTCTCGTTCCAAAATCTACAGCCAAAACCTAACATGAGGAATTTTTTTTTTCAAAGATAAAAAAATCAGGTTCTCGAGAAGTCACCATGTTGCGACGAAACCAGAACTGAAATAAAAGTGACGAAAGAAGAAAGTCAAAAAGTCAAAATGTCCCACTTTGTTCTCGACAATTTTATCAGCCTTGAAATCAAGATCCAGTCGATTTGATGTGCTATCTGGGATATCTCAATATATCGTGGTGATAGCCAGGATAGTGCACTGAGAAAAAATCGAATAGCGGTTATTAAAAATTGAATCACCTCCATGAAAAAATTGGATTAAATAGGGGACAGCCTAGCTGTCTTATGAAGGCTATTCAATTCATTTTGCTATGACGACCCATGAACAGTTACTAGATAATTTAATAAAGCATGACATGAAGGCCACACCATAAACGAACTACGCTCATTCATCAATGTGTATCACTATAATTAAAGAGTATAGTCGCTGTTATTATCCGTAACCTATAACAGGCATTAAATCTCTGTATCGAAATAATTAATGACTCTAGTTATTTCAAGTTGATAATTGAATATTTTTTTCTGAATAATTCTCCAGAATAAAAAAAATCTATTTAGCACTTTTCATTTTTGGAGCTCTGTCAGTGAGAATTACATCCACATAAAAATCATTCGAAATACTCTTGGAAACGAAGTAGAGAAAATGATATGTTGAGAATACACTATTTTTGAAAAATAGTGTTGTTTTCAAAAATAGTGTATTCTCAACATATTATTTTCTCTACTTCGTTTCCAAGAGTATTTCGAATGATTTTTATGTGGATGTAATTCTCTACGGTTGATAGTTGTTTCTGAGTTGTGATCGAGTGAGGTTTTGAAGAACTGATGGTTAGAAGATATTTTGATCTGAAATGTTGGAGTTATTCAATTTTCAACCACTTATCTTAACGTAAGGCATATTCAATTTTTTTCGTTCATTATCAAACTTGTTTTTTCTGAAGTTCAATTTTCTCATTTCCTACCATCTACAGAGTTTAGTTCAGGGCAGATATTCTCCAACTTCATGACAGCATTTATATTTTTGTTGCACCAATTTATCTCTGCCTATACGCTAGGTATAGGTGAGATCGATAATCAAATAATTCTTCATCAAATGATTACATAAAATAAATAGAAAAAAAGATCTTTTGGCATAAGACCTCATCTGTATTGGAATGATTAATCACTCTAGTTGATTCAAGTTGATAATCGAATATTTTTTTACCAAATCATTGTCCAGAATAAAAAAAATCTATTTGGCACATTCAATTTCCGAAGCTTATATTCAGTGGAAAGTTCATCATGAGGAAAAAAATAATCGGAAATGAATATATTGAAAAAGTGAAATTTTTCAAACATTAATGTTTGAAAAATTTCTGCCCTGAACTAAACCCTGTAGATGATAGGAAATGAGAAAATTTAACTTAAAAAAAAAACAAGTTCAATAATGAAGGTTTTATGCCAAAAGATTTTTTTTTTCCATTTATTTTATGTAATCATTTGATGAAGAATTATTTGATTATCGATCTCACCTATACCTAGCATATAGGCGAAGATAAATTGGTGCAACAAAAATATAAATGCTGTCATGAAGTTGGAGAAGATCTGCCCTGAACTGATTTCTGTAGATGGTAGGAAATGAGAAAATTGAACTTCAGAAAAAACAAGTTTAATAATGAACGAAAAAAATTGAATATGCCTCGCGTTAAGAAAAGTGGTTGAAAAGTAAATAACTCCAACATTTGTGGCCGGCATACCTCAGTGTGGCCGGCGTACCTCAGTGCTTCGATGCTTCAATATCGATTCACGTCGAGGTATCGATCGTGGGTTCGAGTCCCACGAACGCAGACTTTTTCTGATGGCCTAAGAAAGTGTTT
Source organism: Phaedon cochleariae (assembly GCA_918026855.4). Classification (NCBI taxonomy): domain Eukaryota; kingdom Metazoa; phylum Arthropoda; class Insecta; order Coleoptera; family Chrysomelidae; genus Phaedon; species Phaedon cochleariae. Next base: position 23,463,708 of record OU896715.1, on the reverse strand, counting down.
GGGATCACACGTTGAAAGGTAAGGCCCCCGTCATTCCTTGCTCGCACAAGACTTTCGAAGACTTCTGAGGGTTGCTCGTAAGGGGGCAACCGAATGACGGATATAGAACAATTTTAGAACAATTTCAAATCCGAATATAATTCCTAAATGTCTGGGTCAATCCCAGCTTTTGCACACTTCTATCCATCAGTTTTTCGAAACCTCACTCGATCACAACTCAGAATCATAACTATCAACCGTATTCAACGAAGGAAATGCACGAAGCATGAGTTTACCGACCGACTAGGCCGACCTAAGTCTGATAACTGACGAGGGGGTGTGAATGTGTCAGAAAAATTCTTGTTCGTATGTACTCGAGGACATTCGTCAACGATCGTCATTATATTTTCTTATGATGGTGATCCCATACCTAATAAGTAATGGTAAAATGATTAAAATTCACTCGTCTGCGTTAATAATCATAGGTATTGACATTAACTGTCATTACAAGAAGTCCAATGAAGTTAATTGAAGTACTCCCAATAAAACGTCTCTAGTCATGGTTATTAGTCCTTGGTGCTATTTTTATACGTAACATGAGTGAATATGATTAGGAATTGAATTACAGTCATCAACTCAGACATAACAAGAGAATTTAATGAGTGCTTTTTCCTCAGTGTGGTTGTTTTCAGTTTGATATTTCGAAATCATCAAACATTTGTGTTTCAAGAACTTTTTTATGTAGTATCTACATCATCACTTGGTCACAAAAGCACAGTTTTCTCACAGGTTCGTCACAAATCCAATCAAACTTTCAACTCTGCTTGAGGAGTTCTGAATGAAATATTAATTTTGCTAGTATAGAGGGACTACCTCATAGAAAATCAGGATGCCTCTCAACGTAATTTCACAATCCATCATGGCCCTGCTTCAAAATGGCGCTGTCATTTAGGTGTGAATTGATACATATTTCAGCCTAAGTAACACTTCACGCCTCCTGCTTGCTTGCACTAACGATAATGTGAGACTTGCTAATTCCTCACTGAAAAACAGCATGGAAATGTATACATTAGGATTCGAGAAGTGGTGCCACTGAAATGATTCGTTCCTATTTTTCCAGGTTCTGAAATTGTTTTGCTTCTTGAACGATAGAACTGATACGAGGGGTTTTTAATTGAAATAGAGAGTGTTTTTTTCGAGAAATCCCACAGATGTTTAGTATAAGCATTATTGATCTTGCATTTTTCAATGTTCCACTAGAAACCGTAACTCTTTAACTCCACTAGAGCTTTTTTGTAGAAGTGATCTTGACATCAAAATTGTAGTTTTGTTGAGTCAAAAATGGAAGTTACAATAATAAGGAGATATTCAGAAGAGAGTGGTATTTTGCTAGACTATTTCACGTTCACGGAACATGAGAAGCATTTATCATCAATAGGCGATTCATTCTGACAACTACAGCTATGATAATTTCATGCCAACTGATTGACTTTGCTTTGCTATTACATCTTTGGAAATACCAACGCTGATGAACCAATCAGAATTGATAGACAGCTAGATTGAAAATTGGAACATGAAAATTTCAGGAAGATGGATGTCAAAAATTGCAAATGGAGTGTCGTTATTCTTACAATGTAATTCTCTATCGAAAGGAGTGAAAATATACCGGATGTTTCATATATATATAAAATAAGGAAATAAGAGCCATTACCGGGAAAACCGGAAGTGACAGGAAACAATTGAATGATGCATAATAATGTACTATACATATACAACGAAATTAATTTGTTTATCTGTAGAAACAAGGAAGTTATAGGAGTGAGCCACTTTTGGCAAACATCCGGTAAAATGATATAATATTTTGAATTTTTTTCATAATTTCATTCACTATGTCACCTTCTCATTAGGTCCACAATGATGATCTTATCACCTACTCCAAAAAAGTAGGAATCAAACCTTTCGTTTAGGCGTGAAAATACAAGTTGCACCAGAAGAACGTACCAACTCCACATAAAAATGCGCCATCGAGCCGTGAAACGGCGTTATTGGAGGATATTATTATCTTCAGATTTTCTTGAATATTTCAAAATCCTTGAGAGGTAATGCTTTATAATCTATCTAACTTGCCTATGGTGTGTCAAGATTATCATTTTCATGAACTTTTTCCCATATAGCATGAGTACGTCCCTAAAACGTACTGAGAACGTCCGGACGTACTGAAAACGTCCAGATTTGGTACGGTCGACGTTCAGGTACGTACTGGGGACGTCCAGATTCCGCGCATTTGTACATCCTCAGTACGTCCATTCAGGACCATGGATACATGAATAAACGTAGATCCGCCTCTTTTCACTCAGATAGTCAAAAAAGAGATTCAGATGAAGTAGAAAGTAGTATTTTGAAAGAATAAAATTAAAAAATAAAACGGTTCTACCGGGGATCGATTCCACGACCATTACTCTGAAGAACACTTGTTGATTAACAGTATACAACAAGCAATATTATGTGCGAATGTCGATTGACTAATCACATCGATACTTATGTAGAATTAGATAATCGCGGCAGAGAATACCTAAATAGATGTTTTGTGATCTGGTAAGGCCAGTAAATAATGAATTTATTGTGAGCATTGTTATATGTTCATGTTCGCAAGGTTCCTATATGAATATAGATTCCAGAGATCGTGGGTAATAACTATTCATGCAATGATTTCGATTATCATTGAACAATTTATTCAATCTCGTGAACAGAAAGTCGATAACGTCCAGAGTGTGACGAACCTAGTACATCGGAATCGTACGTATACCCAGTACGTCCAGAAATGGACGTTTTCAGTACGCCTTGAAAAAATCCCGGACGTTCAGACCTAAATGGGACCTAAACTGGATGTCCCCAGAACGTCGAGTGCTATATGGGTTCAGAATTAGGTATGATAACTTGTTGGTCATCTTATTCAAATTATTTTGTGTTTCTCGAAGAGAGTTAAAAATGAATCTCGTTAGAGTTAGAGTTAGATAATTGATTTAATCATCTATTGAAATATTGAAATTTGATCAGTGGCGTACTCCAAGAAAGTTTTATGAATTTTCATCAAAAAGAATGTGGATAATCCATCTCCGTGTATATTGATTGAATTGGTTTGCCATGGTATTTATGCATATTTATGATAGAAAATTGCCCTATGAATTTTAGAGCAGTATCTCCCAAGGATTTTGAAAGGAAAACCTGTATATAAAATTATTGTTCATCGCTCTCTCCCGGCTCAACGATGCATTCCCGTATGGTGAGAAGTTGATTTCAATCAGTCTATTTTGGTGTCTAGTCCACCCTGTAGAATTTATGGTACGTTGTTATGGGACACCTTGTATATGGCGTGTGTAGGTAGTTTTCATGCAGATTTGACTATTTTGATTGATGATTCTATACGTTTGGTGTGGAGGAAAAATTATATTATTTCAATATATATACAGGGTGATTCATCAAGAATGGGAAATCTCTGAACCACAGATAGTGAACACAAAAATAATTAGATTTAGCCCAATATGCCTGATGAGAATGTAGCTGGCTTAGGAGATACAGAGTGTTCTACGGAGAGATTCTATTTCAAAATGTCACAATAACTTTGTTGGTTTTAACAGCTTGAACATGAAATCTTGTATTTCTGGGTTTTCTGACATGAGGAATATGAATTTGCAACAAATTTTCTGATTGCTCATAGAGGGGCTAGTGGTGATCTGTCACTTCGATAATTTACATCATATATTCTATGTCAATTCATTGATGATCAAATTAAGTAAAAAATTTTAAAGCTCATTCAATTTCACATGAAAAATTTACTCCCTATCAAACTCTCTAAGTTCAATGGTTCTTGTGTTATTCGCTCTTGAAGTGATTTATGCAATATTTTTATGGGGCATGTTGGGCTACATCTTCATATTCGGGTGTTTACTATCTGTAATTCAGAGATTCCCCATTCTTGATTTGATAAATGAGATTATCAAAATTGCATTAGTGGAAGATGAATTTCTTCAAGAGCGAAAGACACAAGAACCGTTGAAGATAGACAGTTTGATAAAGAGTACATTTTCCATGTGAAATTGAACGATCATCAATGAATAGACATAGAAGAGATATTATGTAAATTATCGGATTAACAGAGTGCCACTAGCGCCCTCTAAAAGCAATTACGAAATTAGTTGCTAATTCTAATTCCTCATGTCAGAAAACCTATAGAAATACAAGAGTTCTAGTTCATGCTGTTGAAACTAACAAAGTAATTGTGAAATTTTTGAATGAAATCTCCCCATAGAACACCCTGTTTCTCCTAAACCAGCAACATTCTCATCAGGCATATTGGGCTAATTCTCATTATTTTTCTGTTTACCATCTGTAGTTCAGAGATTTCCCATTCTTGATGAATCACCCTGTACATGTCGATATATCGGTATGTTTGATATGTTTTGCCCTATAATTGACTGTATGATATTGGGTTTTCAAATTGAAATTATCTTTCTGCAATACTTTTTTTATCGCTTGGTGCGCACGAAAGAAAATCCCTTTATTGTTCGAAGAACACCGTGCGAACCTATAGAGAAGAGTTGGAATGTTTTTGAACTTCCGAAGATCATAAGTTCTTGGAAAAACTTCCTCAGGCGATGAATGCAATAGCATCTCCGTTCTATAGAGAAACGAGGAGTTGGAATTTTTTGAACTTCTGAAGATTATAAGTTCTTGGAAACACTTCCTTGGGCGATGAATTCCATAGTATCTCTGTTCTATAGAGAAACGAGTTTTGATATAGTACTGTTCGACATATTTCGAAGTTGACAACGGAAGGATATGCTGACTGCTCCTGTCGAGTTCGTCTAGCTGGTATTGCTTGTCGTGGAATGATAGCAGATATTTCTGAAGAACATTCACCGTGGAAGTATCTATTAAAAGTGAAAGGTCGCCGTGTTAGTGAGTGTGGCATCACCCACTAGGCGATTATGTCTCTTCTCTGGATGGTTTTTAAGAGCAAACATACTCATGTTTGGTTGCTCAACCACATACGTGCGAGAACAGTATTCTGCTTTGTTAATCATGAGAAGCTGTTGAAGTGTAAAGTACCTAGCTTTTCGCACGGAATAAAAATGTCTCAATATTTCCCTCAGAGAATTTGTTTCCATTTGGCGACAAAGTATTAAGGGCGCATTTTTTCGCTCTCTCTAAATTTCCAGCTCCGATATGTTTGGAAGTTTCGTAATAGCACCTCAGCTGCTACGTTATAAATAATATATTGACACACAACATTGTACCAATAAAATTCTGAAAGCATTCGGTGTGTGAAATGTGAGGAGATCGAAAAATACAGACAAAAAACAGTATGTGCGGTAAGAGTCGCGACATATAAAATTTTGAAGTGTATTGGATAATATCGAGGTATATGCGATATCCATATACAGCAAGGTGGCCATCTGAAAACGAAACAGAGGCTCTGTAGTCTGTAAGTCGCTTTTTCGAAGGACACTATTTTCAGCGTTGCGTTGCGGCGTTTCTGCTTCTATCGAAAAGTAGCAAAACCTTTTGTTTCGAATGGAATTACCTATGTATTTCACTGCTCTTTTAGATTCTTCTTGAAGAGTTGATTCCATCGATGTATCATACTTGTAGTCCAAGAGCCGGCTGCAAAATTTCGACCATTAGCTGATAATGAAATGATGTACGAGCGAGGGGTAAGTACATGGGGCGATCCGGTGTACAACTTAGGGGTATTGCGGGGCAATGCGAGGCAGTGTGGGGCATTGCGGGGTAATACGAGGCATTGTCGGGCACTGCAGGGTATTGATGGGCATTGCAAGGTATTGTGAGGCATTGTTAGGCAATGCGGGGTATCGAAATAGCACTGAAAGGGCAATGTGGAGCAATGTTTGGGCCTAATTTGTTGCGCGCGCATCCGTTTCTGTTCAAGGTCACTATATTCAGTTCTATCGTTCAAAGTGATGTTTCCGTAGTCCGTCTACATTCTGATTGCGCCATTCAAGCTTTTCGCATCACGTCATGCTGTCATCAACTCCAGCTACAGTTATAGCTTTGGATAGTTTGGATTGGATTGGAATAGGATTCAACCGACTATTCGAATAAAAACTACGATATAGATGAGAAAAGTCCATATGTGAAAGTCACTTTGGGAAATTATAATATGATTATAATAAAAAAAATCATCATTATGCTGGCTTCTGAATGAGGGGTAGGGACGGATCAGTAACGATCGCATACAGCGTTTCAATTCTATATCCTAGATCTGTCCAAAAAAGAAAGTCAAAAATACCTGCTGACAATTAAAAAACTAAGAAAAAGAAAACTGAATGTATCAGAGATTCTTCAGAAGAAGAAAATGAACCAGATATCGTTTTAGACGATTCCACAGATGTGGAGGCATTCTACTCTTTGGGAGGAGATCCAGAAGAAGATAGGATGATGAAAAAACTTGACGTTTTCGATCCCGAAATAGATGAATAGATAATTACTATGCTGTGGTATTTGATAAAAACTGGTATCTGGGACTGGTAATGAAAAAGAACCAAGACAGATTCGGGATACCAAAAGAATGTATTTTTCACGGACCACTTGTACTTGGGGAAAATTCTCTGTTTCTCCTAAAAACAGCGGATAAAGTGAACATTTCCAATCTCTATTTGGAGTCAGAAAAAAATGCATATCCAGTGTGATGTGCTTTAACAAAATATATATTCAGGTTCAAATATATCGAAGACTGGAACCTTTGGCACGATAATACACTACACTGTTTTACCACTAACCAAACCGATTTTTTAACGCCTCGACACGTGTTTCGCTAACTATGTTAGCATCTTCAGGAGAAGATTAAAACTAAATATCCTATTCTAGTGTGCTGCTTATATACTAGGTATATGTTCACCCAACTGTGAAAAATACTAACCGTCAAGTTAATGTTTGTCATGGTTGAGTTCACATGTTAATCTAAATTTTTATTTTACTAAACTATATAGAGGGCTATATGGAATAGGTCCATTATCCTTATTCCTTACTCTATTACTATTCTTAAATATCTCTAAGCTTTCATATGCGTCTAATTTTCTAATATTATTAACTTGCTTAACTAATTTCAGATTAGTAATATGTGTGTTATGATTGTGATTGAACATATTTATGTTCGGCTGCACAAGATTTATCTAACCTGCCATATTTCAAATGGGCTATGTGTTCTTTGAACCTTGTTTTTATGGGTCGCCTGGTTTGGCCTATATATGTTTTATCACAATCATTACAACTTATTTCGTAAATTCACGACTTTTCAAGTGTGTCCACTTTATCTTTCGGATTGCCTAATAAATTGCCTAATTTTGACCCAGACTGATAAACGGTTTCAAAACCTAAGTCTTTGAAAACCTTATCAAGTCCCTTCGTATACTTGGGATTGTACGGCATTGGGATTCTTCTAGAGTTCTTTTTATCCGCTTGAAAAGTCGTAGAATATCGAAGTGTTAACTTAAATTTATGTCTACGTATTAATTTATCTACTATTTTGATATCATACCCATTGACGCCAGCCACTTTATAAACAACATTTCTTTCAGCATCGAATCTTTCTTTGCTGAGAGGAAATGAAATCAATCTGTGTACTAGAAAATTCAAGCTGTTTTTGGTTCAAGAAAATCTCAACTTTGTTCTAGTTTCGAGAAAGAATTCAGAGAGAGTTTTTTTAATAACTATAAACTTAAAAAAATGTTTAATTTTAGTCGAGATTTTAGTACTGTTACCTAATATCTGGACTTATATGTATGCCCAGTGTTTCTGTTACCAAACTATGATCTCTGAATTAATGTGATACTGTCTAAAGAAGTACCTCTAGGAATAACTACATAGTTATCAAGTATAGGAGAGACAAAATGTTCGTCTTAAGTCCTAAGTTGTTTTTGCGAAAAGGCGTGTGTTTCTATGTTTGTTTCATGTTCGACTGCTTGTTATGTGTAATTTCTTGATTAAATATGTATAATTATTCATTATTTCTCGTCCCTTCAGATTATTGATTCACTAAGACATTAAAATGAATTTGAACTATGATGTAAAAGACTAAGTCAGTTTTTATATTTCAATATAGTCTGTCTCTCTTCAACACATGGAATGAAAAGAGATAGTTATATAGTGCACTAGGGGCATTGTTGGGCATTGGGGGGCATTGTTGGGCATTGCGGGGGCAATGTTGGGCATTGGAGGGCAATGTTGGGCAATGCGGGGTATTGTTGACTGAAAAATGGGCATTGCAGGGTAATTTCGGTGAATTGAGGCATTCATTACCCCTTGGTGTACAAAAAATGGCTAAGTACTTACCCCTCGTGTACGAGGTATGTCACGACGAGCTCACACTATCTTTATATTCAGAATGAGACATGAGGAGTTAATGAAAATATGCATGCTAATATTTCAGAAAATGCCCCTTCATTTAAAGTATTTTCAGCAATGCAGTGTTGCCGCATCTATCAAAAAGTAGCTTACTTTGATATTTCGAATAATATACCCTGTATTTCATTGCGTATTTGAATTATCTCTGAAGAGCTGACTTTATCGATACATATTACTTGAAGTCTATCGAAAATGATTACAGAGATAAAAGTTGTTCTGAATCGAGATTCCTCAACTTGAGGGTTTGTTCGTGTCCAAACTATTCATTATCGCCAAAACGACTATGTCCCTATCTCAAATTTTGATTAACTATTTACTGATATTCAATCGGAACAGAAACAGGGTGATCAGGATTCAAAATCTTGTACCACCCTGTATTTTTTCCAATTGAATTTCAGTAATAGTTGATCAAAAAATGAGATAGAAACATGTGAGCCGTTTTGACCGATAATGAATAGTTTCGACTCAAAAAAATCCTTATGTTGAAAGATCTCGATTTTGAACACCCTATAGCTCTGTAATTATTTTCGATAGGCTCGGTAGTATGATACATCGATGGAATCAGCTCTTCAGGAAGAATCTAAAAATGCAATAAAATACAGGGTGTTCTCTTCGACATATCAATGTTGCTACTTCTTTCAAATAGAAGCGGCAATACTGCATTGTCTGAAATATCTCAAATGAAGAGAACATATTTCAAAATATGAGCATGTACATTGTACATTTTCATGGACTCCTGCCGACTGATTCTCGATATATAGAAAGTGTAAGCTCATTGTGGCATACCCTGATGTATGTCCCAACGGCATGCGAAAACATTGTAGTTTATTGAACGGTACCTATGCCAATACTATTCTAATCAGGAAGATTGAAAAATTGAACTTTTCTGTGCAAAAATTTACACTCGGTCGCGCGATTTGATAACGAGATAAGAATTATGCCATCTGATACCAATTGAATAGAAGATTGAAAAAACCTACATGTGTCAACCCTTAGTCTGAGCCAAATCCAGGGCACAGCGATCTGTTTGCTGCTATTATTCCAGACATATATACTTCCGGCATGTGATAACGAGTTGAAACAAGAAGCGATTGAAAGATGATGATGTCGCCTTTGCAAATATCCAGACACTGATCTATAAGTTAGTGGCAGAGCGATGTAATATAATGATGAATCAGTGTAAAACTCAACATGTGGATTGGAATATTGGTAGTTCATCGGATATTATCTTTCGACGAGGGCGAAATATTCACGGAAATATTATCGCTCTGCCACTACTCACATCAGATTGAATCGCTGCACGTTTGGATATTCGTAAAGAGGGATTTTTTTTCTCCCATTTCCTTTTTGTTCGAAGTTCTAATCACATGACAAAAATATTTCCGGAAAAATAGGAACAAATAAATTGCTATGCCGTGGGTTTGGCTCAGACTGAGGTGTGGCATAGGTAGGTTTTTGAGATATATCATTCAATTATGGTATCAGATGGCATAATTACTATCTCGTTTTGAAATCGCGTACTCGATTGCGGATTTTCGCACAGGACAGTGGTATTTTCTAATCATTTTGCTCAGGGTAGTGATAGGCACAGGTGCCGTTCGATGAACTACAATGTTTAGACATATACTGAGGTATGGTATTGTCGATTTTTCTGGAAAGATGCGGAAAAATAGCACGAGATAAAATGTTGAATTCTCCGTTTGTTCATCTGGGTGTTCGAAGAGAACCCGAGAAAAACACAAGGTGATATGTATTTCTTCTGAAAAAGGCAACTTGTTCGATGGGTACGCCCCTGTAAATTCTGGATCGAATTCAATTGGTCCAATGAATGTTCGATGAATGTATGAATGAGCTATGAGAATGAAAATTGAAAACGCAACATTCTCGGACCCATGTTCATATAATTTCTTTTTTATATTTTGTTGAGTGAAATCCCCCCTTGGTTGAGTTAGATTGCTCGTAAGAAGTAGTATTATTTCCTATGTTGAAACGACTTTCTCCTTCCTCTAGAAAATAGTCCATCTGGGCCAAGATAGCTCAGATTGTTTAAAAAAAATAGTCTTATTTATTTCTTCATGCAGAGAGAATATAATCACTCCTCATATTAGACTCGATGTTCACTACATAAGTTATCCAGCATCACAATGGAATGGCCAAGTGAGCAACGGGTAAGGATACGCGGGTTGCTTCTAACGCGATGCAACACTCCCCCACCACCCGCTTCATTATATGCGTTCTCTCTGCAGGCGCTAATGCTTGTCTGGAAGGCCAGACAGCAAAGGCGAGCTGTGTTCCTAGCGGCGAGAGATGGTACTACAAGGCATATCTTGGGGAGTGATTCTTTTCTTTAGGAGCTTTAGGGTTCTTGCGTTCGTGTTTGCGAACACGAAATATATCATCTTCGCGTCTGCTAGGCGTAAATTAGCAAGTTAATTGTCGTTGGTAGAGACAGCTGGAGATTTGCGACAGAGCACAGCCCACTGAGCAAGGAACATCCCGGGGATGTTTGATAACGTTAATTTCTTGTACTTTTGGTGACGTTTTTGAGAATACATCTCTTATAAGTGATAATAACATATTTCTGGGACGTTTTAATTCGTCCCTTATTTGGGCTGACTCTGTTACATCCCCAGATACACGTCGCTGTTTCGTAACAGTAAACTGACCTGTGCACGTCTATGTGATCTTATTTGAGTCAATATTCCAACGCCTTCTCCAAAGTATTCTTATTTCATCCACAGAACATTTTATGTGACGTACTTTTATCATTTTCCGAGGGACTATTATCACGAACTTGATTCGAATCAGACACGTATCTTTCTCACTTTGTGCTATTTTGCTAATATTCGCCATTTTGAGAGATGATGCTGTCGTGGTTATGACGGACGGCGTGGTTTGTGTTGTGTTTGATGTGACTCACAATATCTTACCCACAATAAAGTGTGAATTTTGACTTTTGAGGTAGACTAATAATAGTCAAGAAAATCAAGTGGAAGTGCGTTTTTTGGAAAACATGGTGAGATAGGTGAGTTGAATTACCAAAATCATAATTTTCTGTTTATGTATCACCACACAGTTGTCTGATTCATAATGGCTTCAGTCATAATTTATTGTCGGGTATCTTCCTCAGTGAATATATAATTATGTGATGAATATAACTACAAGTCCTCTATTATTGTTCCTCTCTTTGTTTTAGATGAACTCAGTAATATTATTTGATTTTTGGGGTTAGGTCCATATGCAATATAGAAAAATGTAACACCAACAAGCTCCCTCAAAATAGTTTGATTCATGTCATTCACGGAAGCTTTCATTGGAATATATCAATGTCTTCATGTACTACATTGTTTACAGGTCAGTACTTATGAAGTTTCCTCGGAACCTGATACCTACATTACTAGAACATGCGTGAGCTCTGGACAAACCTACCCTGCTCTGACCTACTTTAGTAGAAATGATGGAATACACATCTGCTGTTTGCCTGATGGGAAGTTCAGGTATGAAAAAGTGAAATGCATATAGTAGGTAATGTAAATTTATTACTCAGGTATGGTATATATTTCAGAATCCAAGTATCTGGGATTTCATTCAATCAAAAATAGAGACATTTGGGGGACACAAGAATCAGTCCTTTATTCTTGAACGGCGTATGAAAAAATGATGACAACATGAAAATCAACTCTTACATTGGGTTAGAACACTCTAAAATCCACCCACTGCCACAGAGTAGGGTGAAAGTTTCGAGAATCAAGAACACACCATCAGGAAGGGAACTAATCAAGGCAGAATCGAGGTAGAATTATATGAATATTTGATGCTGATATTGTGTATAACAATCGTTTGGTGTTTCAGGTGCATTTCATGAAATCCTCAGCCTTGAAATAGATTCGCCCATAGAATCATAAAACTGAACTAACTGAAGTGACATACGTGGAAGGATAATTAGTCAATCAAATATCCATTTATTTCCAATTGTACTTCTACCTCACATACATTGATTGAATACATTTCTGAATTTATTTTTTTCCTCTGATAAGTAGGTATTTAGCAATGGAGCTGACTAGTAAATATCAGGGTGATCCAACATAAATGTTCCCTCTTGTAAATTTGGTCATTTCTGGACCGATCGCAGAATTCAGAAACTATTTGGTATATTTTTTAGCCAGAAAATGTATACTGGATGTTTCAAAATATATGGGAAGCACATCAAGATGTGATAGGGCAGCTCGAAACAATAATAAATGCTCCTTCAAAGAATTTACCAGAACTCTTTTGTTTCCAAGTTGTTGAAAATACCAACCATTTTTTAATTCTTTCGATACATTTGAGATGATTGAACCAAGTTTGCTTCATTATAACCTATTTATCGTTCTCTGTAGTGGGAGAAATGAGTGGACGCGTCCCACATATTATGAAAAACCCAGTGTGATAAAATCTTGCTATGTGATTATACCAGTATTAGTTTTCAGAATTCACGAATATTGGTCTAGAAATAACCAAGTTACAAGGGTGGACATTTTTGGAGTATCACCCTGTATATTTCGAAAGATCCTAGTAATGTTACAAGAGATTCAACAATAATGAAACAGGAATGTTATGAAATCGTCCAGGGATATGTACTTTTTACATTCCGAAATGAAGACATGGAACGTAAAAGTGTTATCGCAAATACTATTTGAGAATGTACTTTCACTGTAACAAAGCTGTTTCATGACACGTATCAGTTTCGACTCTTACTCAACGTTCTTGCGACGTCCTGCGATATTGTACTGTTGGTGGACATATAACGACTCTAAGATTATCTTTGAGATGTCAATAGCACCAAATTCACAACGTAACAACGTATCTTGGTTACAATGAAATAACGTTAATAGTATGAGTTCTTGCACAGTGGGAGGGTGCCTGCTATTTCTCGCTTCATTAATAATAATTGTTATAATGCACCAACGTCGTTAGAATTTACAAAATCATCGAAATTAACTACAACAATATGAGATCATCACCTCCACTAGGTTTATTTGAGATTTATCCTTCACGTTTCCATGAATATAAAAAGGTATGAGTAGATGTATCGAAATTCAGTTCATTTCTCAGAGAACATATCTTATTCTTCCTTTCACACATAACAACGATACCCTTCCAACACACTTCATATAAAACTACCACGCAGACCATGTATCAAAACAATTGAACAGTACAGTGAAATATTTGACTTGAAATACATGACAATACTTCATGACACACTAGCTGTTCGGCCCCGCTTCGAACGGTTGGTGTACCTACCTATTTAAAAAATAGTAGATTGTTTCAATAGGATCAAAAGTGACACTCATTTGCGAAACAATTTACTCAAATAAATATGTGGAGTAACCACTATTGCCGTGCCATACATATGGCAATGCAATGCAAAAAATATTGACAAATAATCCGTGTGGTGAGAATATGCTACCTGCATCAACAGCAGGTTTATCCAATTTTCAAGGATGTTCGAATTGTAGTTTCAATATGAATACAAACCATAGAGTGACATATTTTTTGTGTGAACCAGGTGTTCTGATGGCAAATACCGCGCCAGTGCCAGGTATATAGGAACAATAAGACGTGGAAAATGTTAGGTTGGTGAGCATATCAACAATAATAATAGCGATTATTCATTCCTCTCCATACTACACTGTATTTGACGTGATAATCAGATGAAGGTAAATAATATCGTTTGAGACAAAAAACTATTGCTTGCCGTGATTATTCAAAACAAAGTTATCCATCTCGAGGAGAACGAATGAAATAGAGATAAAGCAAGTATATTTGAATCAAGAAGGCTTCCCTGATCAAAACAAAAATACTCATCAACAATAGTCTCATTGTGCTACCTATCAAATTATATAAAAAACTACCTATATTGACTTGGAAAAAAATACAAAATAAACATGTATTTCAAAGTACCCTTGAAAGTTTTCTAATTAAAAAATATTTTTATTCAATCAATGGTTTTTTCAATTGCAACGTATCTGACCTCGCACCTAATACTTTTTGTTGATGTTCTTACCACTTTTGTTTGTGTGCAAAATTTATCTAGGTTTGTTTTTTACCTATAATGTATGTATGTATATCGGATTTTTCACTTAGAAAACCTGATTTGACATTATCGAATACTGCATAGTCTACGGATTTGAATATTTTGTATTTGTATTGTATTTGTATTATTGTAACTAAGATGTTCACATTTCCAATACCTAACTATAATAAGGTGTATATATTTATATCTCCAGCATGGGTATGAAATGTCAAATCTGCCGAAATCGGTATGCGTCCCAACCCAATTAACCAACCGTAACAATGTTGTTAGCTCCTAGGAACTAAAGTTCAACTTCAGCTCCTAGGAACTGAACATGTTGACGAGCAACATACCTATTTTTGTATCAGTAATAGAAAAGTTAATTCAAGATCAAATTGACGGCTTTTGTGTCGGTTGCAGAAAAAAGACATTTAATGCAGTCGTTCGATCTGAGCTATACGCGTGTCTACATGCAGTACATATTCTTCTGAATGTTTTGTGCTTACCTATAGCTTCTATTATATACTCACACCTATTTTCATTCTCTCAGTTTTTTTGTTGTTTCACATATCAAAATTTTTAACCCAATCGGTCAAGCCGATAGTTGACGACGTACCGACAGCAGCGCCATACATACCAAATCCAATTGTTTTTTTTTTTAAATCATCCACGAAATTATCGAAATACCCATATAAGATTCCAAACCATCTATAACAACGGATGGCTAATTCTTATATACTTCTTATTATCCTATCAGCTTTTTTTCTCAGGAATGAAGTAATTTTCGAGCTGCGCCTCGACGTTTAGGAAGAAAACACTTGCGGTTTTTTCGTCTATACGAGGTATTGCATAGATATCGGGAGGATGTAATCAAATGTTCAGCTTGGTATACATCCAGGAAATTAGTTGTTTTTTTCTCGTTATCTACCAATTTCTTATTGTCAGGTTGCGTTCGGCGTTCGCGTTTATTTCGCGGACGTTGAAAGCCTCGTTGGGTATAAATGCTGAGATATCTTTACGTTGGGTCAGGTTTGCACCAGATAGCAGTCAAGGATGCTATCTGGGACAGCCCTGCACTGACGAAAGCCAACAGCTTGAAACCGGTCTGCAGGTAGTCACGCGTTTCTGAACCACTTAGGCGCAGATCGGCGTTCAGAAAGGAAACACTTGCGATCTTATTTGTCTATACGAATAAGTGCATAGATTCCAGGAGGAAGTAATCAAATGTTCTGCGTGGCATATAGACAGATTTTCGTTCATTTTATGGACTATTGTGGTAATGACTTGACATTACCTTTTAGTTATCCATATCAATCTTCCTGTTATATCAATATTTAGTTCCATAGTGAATAATTACATTTATATGATTTATGTAAAAACGTGAAAAAAATATCGTCGCGGTGGAATCAAACTACTGGCGTATTTGTAGAATACCTATTTTTCACCAGAGTGCTTTACAGTTTTTTCACTCAATTACTTCTTTACATTCACTTGGTCCTTCTTCTCAGAGCTATCTTTTTTGTGCATATAATTGAGTTCGGTTCTGCTTGTAGCTGCATCGGTGGCAAATAAATAAAAAATTGTCTGGCAATAGAGGAATATGCAGATATGTCGGTAAGTATAAGACTTTGAAGTTTAAATTATGGGTATAATTCTCAAGAGTGCCTGGATTCTCTGCCAATAAGCCACGCTCAAGGCCACGCCTGTGCAGAATAGAGATAGTGGTATAGGAAGATAATACGGTTTCACTCACAAGCTGCAGCAGTTTCCACCACGACATCTTGCACTGGACTGTCGCATAGGGCGATACCACCGAACATCGATACACCTGTTTACTGCTTATGAAGATACTGAATTTGGTCAAAATTCAAACCGGCACAACGATACCTGATAAATCACAAGTTCACTTAATATACACACATACAAGTACACAAATGCTGGTTTGACTCACTCAAAGAGGTGAAAAAAATGAATGTTTCTATACTTATAACTCAGAATTCCCTATATTTTGTTAAATATGCTCGTTTGATTTTACAGCGACGAAATTTTGGGCGCAATTTACTATTAGCACCACATATTTATACAGATTGGTCTGGTTCGTAATACAAAAAATTCCACAATATGTTGTATTCGTTGAATTAATACAAAAAGTTCATTGAAACATATAAGTACCTCTAGAGGCGTCGTTATCCAAATGAAGGGGGTTGAAAATACGAGTCTGAATATTGTTTTTTGATGGAAGTTCGAAACGGTTTGAAATAAATCAACAGAATTCCTCACGAATACCAAACTTTTCACGCTCTATAAGATAAAATAAGAATTATTTCCTGAAGTGATTCAGTGGCGGCTGAATCTGGAGGTGGTGGAGGAAAAAATAAATCACCCCTATTCTCATATGTGCATTTTATTTTCATTTTTTCCATTCTATTTTCGAGTACAAAATGTGGATACAAATATGCGTTCTGTTGTATTTTCCAATGCATTTCAACGTTTCCAAATTGTACCGGATTAACGATATGAGAATAATAAGCCTCCATCTGAGCTAATAAAAATAATAACTGAACGAACAAAACGGAACCCTCGCCATCTCCAGATTCAGTTGGAACCAAATTGTTTCATGGAAATCAAAAGTTTATTACTATCTGTGAGAAATTCTGTTAGATTTATCTCAAACCGTTTCAAACTTTTCAACAAAAACGACTCATATTTTCATCATCCTATATTCAGAAAACGACGCGTTCAGAAGTATATTATGTTCATGAGAACTTTTTTCATTATGTCAACGAGTAGAACACACTGTTGAATTCTTTTTTTTTTTCGAAAACCGGACCACGCTGTATATTGAATTGTAATGGTGAATTTTGTTGAATTTTTTTTTCGAAGATGGTTCCAAGATGGCGCGCATCGAGTAGTGGCTAGTCGGAACGTCGGCAATAAAATTTCAAATATTGCTCGTATTTGTGCGTAAAAGTTTTTCATTCGAAGTCGGTAGTGTGTACCATTCATTGTTAACATAGTGTTGATCGACATGGGCCCTAAACGAGACACAAAAACCGGCAATACCGATAACTCGACGGATGTTGAGGTTATCAACCAAAAAGTTAGTCAAATGGAGTCTGATTTCACAAGTAAGCTTGCTGAATTCAAGAAATCATTCAGAAAGCACTTGGACAGTACTAGTGATTCCGCGCTTGACGAGCTGTGGAAAAAAGTCGAGGAATTTGAAAAAGACGTGAAAACTACTATTTCTCAGTTTAAAACAGATATCAACACCAAATTTCGTCAGATGGAGGCCACTGTTGATAACCACTTGCAGAAATCAAATAATAAATCTTCAATTGTGCATGGTATTCCAGAAAACGACAATAATGGCAGTGTCTTAGTAATCGTGATGGAATTATTACAATCTAAATTCAAGATTCAAGTTGAAAAAAGGGACTTCTCAGATTGTTATCGGCTTGGTAAAAAGTCGATTGATCGCAAAAAACCACGACCTATTGCTGTTCAATTTGTAAACAAGTGGAAGAGAGATGAAGTATATTTCAAGAAGCGCATGTTGAAAGGATCTCAGCTGTTCGTGACAGAGCTCCTTACTAAGCCGCGCTTGCAATTACTACAAGACTGTCAGAGATTGGGGGAACGCGCATTCAGCTTGAATGGCAATATTTTCGTTCAACGGGACGACGAAAAGCAACTCATTCGAAGTACGGAAGACCTTCGCAGAAGAACATAGGATGTCTGTCTATCGTGAATTCGAATATTTTCATACTATGTCCGTTCAACTTCATTTTATGTTGATTATTATTCACAGGGTGTGTAATTACTTTCATTCAGCACTTTTACTTGCATACCTACAAATATTGTTTATTTGTGCAGAACCTTTAATTTTTTTTTCTTGTCACCTTTAAATAGGGACTTATAAATGTTTTTCACATGTGCTTTTTATTTGTCGTTCGTTCTAACTTACCACAGGACAAGTGTTATTCACTTGCTCTTCAAACTTACTAGTTTTTGAATTTGTAATTAATACTGTATTACCCTAGAAATATTATTCACATTTCACTTTCGTTATAAATTCTTCTTTTTTTTTTTTTTTCATGAAAAAAGAACTCAAGTTAGCATTCTTTAATGTAAGATCTCTAACCAACAATTTTGCAGATTTCGTAAGTTCAGTTGTTGATGAAAATTTTGACATTATAGGCGTTTCTGAAACTTGGCTCAGCGACAGCATCTCAGATGAAGCAGTTAGCATTGATGGGTACAACTTTATCAGGAAGGATAGAGGTTCCAGAGGAGGCGGAGTGGGTATTTTCATTAGAGATTCTTTTCAGTTTGAGATTCTCAATATTGCTTCATATGACTTTTTCGAACAATTATGGCTCAGGGTTTGTATTCAAAATCAAGCTTATATTATCGGTTCTATTTACAGACCTCCGAACAAAAGTATTCCTGATTTTCTGGAGAAATTTGAGATTATGTTGTCAGTTTTTATAACGGACTGTAATGAAATTATATGTGGAGGGGATTTTAATATTGATCTATTGGACACTGAGGAATTAAATACTCAAAATCTTCTAAACTGCACCGAATTATTCAATTTGAAACAAGTCATAGAATCTCCAACAAGATTAACTAAAAGTAAAGCCTCTTTGTTAGATCTCATTTTTGTATTTGATCATCATGAATGCCTCAGTTGTGGTACTATGGATGTATATAACGTATCTGATCATCTATTAGTATATTGTAATATCGGTCTGGAAGCGAAACCTGATAATAATCAAAAACTCGAATTTAGAAACCTCAAGCGCATTGACTATGACCTGCTTCAAAATTTTCTTGCAGAATGTCCTTTTGACAACATACTTTTTTTTGACGATGTGAATGCAAAAATTGAATATTTCAATCAATTGATTTTGAATATTTTTGATACGTTAGCGCCTTTGAAAAAGATCACATTAAAAAAACAGAAACCCCCTTGGCTAACTGACAATGTAAGACTGATGATGTCTATGAGAGACAAAGCATTAAAAAAGTACCAGAAATCAAAAAATCCTGATCATTGGGAAGATTACAAACGGTGGAAAAATCTTACGACCAACCCCATACGCAATGAAAAAAAAAGTTATTTGGAATTCTGTACAGCTAATAGTAGTAGTAAAACTTTATGGAAAAAACTTAGAGACTTAAATGTTCACGTTAAAACTCGCAATAAACTTGATAATAGTCTGCCTGATAATTTTAATGATCCGAATTTGATAAATAACCATTTCCTTATTCCATCAAACACTATTGAAACGCCGAATGTTGATTTAGTTCAATATTATAGTAATAATTTTAAAGATAACTTTGATACTTTATTTTCCTTTACACCTGTTCATGAGAACATAGTATATAAATATCTTTTAGATATAAAATCTAAAGCTACTGGTCCCGATGACATTAATATTGAAATGCTTTGGTTATGCTGCCCTCAAATCTTACCTGCCGTCACACATATTATGAATACATGTCTTTCTGCTAGTATATTTCCTTCTTTGTGGAAAATTTCCAAAGTAATTCCACTTCCCAAAAAGAAAAATGTCGAAAATCTCAATGAACTACGTCCAATCTCAATATTATCTACCCTATCGAAAGTCTTAGAGAAAATCATGAAACATCAAATTACTTTACATATTTATGCTTTTAATATATTACCAAAGAGGCAATCTGGGTTTCGCAGCGGGTTCAGCTGCACAACAGCATTACTCGATATAACTGATGACATTCTCAAAGATATAGATGATGGAAAAAACTCAGCCCTCATTCTAATTGATTATTCCAAGGCGTTTGATACAATCAACCATGAAATTTTATTTGCCATTTTACACTATGTGGGATTCTCTGAGAGTTCCATTGTAATAATTAAAAGTTATTTGTCAGATAGATTACAATTCGTTGCGGTTAATGATAAACATTCGAATTTGAAACCTATAAAGTGTGGTGTACCACAAGGTTCTATTTTGGGACCATTGCTATTCTCATTATATACATGTAATATAGTCAATGTTTCAGAACGT
The DNA here is from genome assembly GCA_918026855.4 of Phaedon cochleariae. NCBI lineage: Eukaryota > Metazoa > Arthropoda > Insecta > Coleoptera > Chrysomelidae > Phaedon > Phaedon cochleariae. The sequence continues at coordinate 23,443,194 of OU896715.1, read as the reverse complement.
ACTGAAGCTTATCTTTATGCTGACGATACACAAATAAAATATTCTTTTTTTTACTCTGATCTGTATTTAGCTAACTTGGTTATCAACCAAGAACTTGAAAAACTTGTACAAATTTCCAAAAAGCATTTCCTCTCTATCAACTCCCTGAAATCCAATGTTCTTATATTCGGCAAAAATAAAAATAAAGTTGAGGATGTTATTGACATTATAATTGACGGAAATCATTTACCTTGCACTCATGTTGCAAGAAATCTTGGGCTTGAACTTGACACTGATCTGCGGTTCAAATCGCATGTTAGTATATGTATAAAAAGGGGATATACTAATTTAAAATTGTTATATCCTCATAGACACATTATTTCTCAATCATTAAAACTTAAACTCACAGATTCTCTTGTATTGAGTCATTTTAATTTCTGTGATATAGTGTATGGTCCGTGTCTTGATAACACGGACATAAATCGTATCGAAAGAGTACAAAAATCTTGTTTGAGATTCACTTTTGGAATCAGAAAATTTGAACCAGTAAGTTACAAATTGAGTGAAGCGAATTGGATGTCCATGATTAAGCGACGGGAATTACATTCAGCATGTTTATTTCATAAAATTATTATAAATAAATCGCCTCCATATCTATATAACAAAATTACATATAGAAGCGACGTTCACAATCTTAATCTGAGATATCGAGGTATGTTATCTCCTCCTTTTCATCGCACTGCAACATTTTTCGCCTATACAATAATGTAAGTAATGATTGGAAGCGTCTGTCGTTGTCCGGTTTCAGATTCGCCTATAAGAATTTATTATTAAATTAATATTTATACATATATTTTTACAATGATTTACATGTCATGCTTGGGTTTGATGTTAACTTTTTTCAAGATATTCTGTTTCTGGGTTTTATACAATAAAAGATGCTGCTATCTCGAACCTAAACGGGGATGGCACTAGATATCAGTTACGACTGCCTGTCATCTCCCTTTTGCAGTTCGCATTTTGTTGGAAATTTTATATTTAAGTAATGTACTGAATTGGCGAACTTCGAAATAAACTTTATTATTATTATTTAAGTTCATGTAATTCCAGTCACGACCCTGCGGCCTCCGACGTCACGCAGAGTCGTGCTGGATAAAATCCAGTGACTACTCCTCACAGCCTGTGAGGTGAGTAATCACTGGGACCAAGTACCGTGTATTATTATTATTATTATTATTATTATTATTATTATTATTATTATTAATTGATCGAATTTTCCATTATAGGAAGTATATTCAGAATCTTTTGATATCGTCCATTTTGAAGCAACTCGTGCATGATTATCTTGATAGATTTCCTAAGTTTGAATCCAAGATTTCAAGGATTCTGACAAATTCCTTCGACTTCACATCTTCAGTTTCACAATAATTTCAATGTCGACCAATGAAACTGTGTAAAAAAGCTATCGAGACACTCAAAGAATCGAAATGAAATTTAAAGAGTTTGAATAATTGATGAACAAAATGAAACAATCGAGAGTCGAATTGGTCGAAGTAGATCAAACGGAAGAGCAACCATTTATTCAACCGAGAATCAAGTACTCCTGAAAACGGTTTAGCGACTTCCAGAATTGCCATGTGTCTTCAGCAAGAAGAAAATGTCCATAGACCAGGAAACATGAGATAATTGATACGCCAACGGAAGAAATATATCTCTTCGGAATGTTCTACCAATCATTTTCTATTCATCAGGATTATGACAAAATGAATCATCAGTGTGATCATCCAGACAATTGAGATGCAGCAAAATACATTCAACATGGCACACTGCGATGTTGGATTGAAAATAGCACAATTTGTATCACACATCCCACAAATGGATCATATAAACGAAACAGTGTGATTTATCGATAAGAATGTTATATAATTTGGAGATTCAACAGCGAAGTCAATGATCAATAAAAAATCAATGTACGCTTACGGTGCCCTGTAAAATGTCAGAAACATAATCTTTTTTTTTGTTTTTCGATAACATGATCATAAAGAAAATGGAATGAGCTCCTGAAATCTGAAATCCATATGAAAATCGATTCTTGTCTCAATGAATTGAGCAAAAATGTTAGGTGTCCGACTGCAATGATTACACTGAGAGAAACTGGATATTAAGAATATCTACCAGCTCTGATTGTAATAACCATTATAAATAAATCTACTATTCCTGATCATTTTATTATTACAACAGTATTCTCTTCATTCTGTAATTATAAAAATCGCTTTCATTCGTAATACCCTTGAATGGACATTTGCTACCATCATAATGCAGGTATGTTATGACATTATGAGAATTTTATAAATTCTAGTCCATTTAGATTATTTATTAACATAGCTCGTTTTGTGAATTATGCTTATTGATGAATTCAGATTATGTTTGTCCTAATAATCATAGCTGTTTGGGTTTCTAGCATTGTACGTTGACGAATAACTATAGCAATTCACATGTATGACGGTTATTAGGCAATCATTCAACAATCGTAATTCGGCTCTTTTCGCTCTGGTTTTTCATTTGTTATGGGGCTGACAAAACTACAGATCGCTTTCATTTTCACTTCTGTTCTCGGTCATGGTGCTCGTGTTCAATTATGGTTCAATGGTTTCGATCGTCCGAATCGATAGAGCCATGTCTTGTGGGTGAATGTGTGTGATGTAGCAAAATTTTGTTTTAGTGCTGGCTGTGAACGGAGCTGTGAAATACACCCTGCATTGCATTACTGCAATGAAAAAGTATTCTCCATACCCATTCTTCACGACCTTAAATTGGTTTGTTTCGAAAAACAAAATGATCGATGAGATTCTGAATTAAAATATCTGGGTTTCTGTGAGGGAAGTTTTATTGACAATTCCCATCACAACTCCGTATAGGAAGAGTAAATATAAGTATTCAACTCCTCATTTCTCAATAAATTTGTCAGAATGCATATAGATGAAAAATCTCTCTCCGAAAAAATCAATGAGTTATGTCAGAAAAAAATTCCAGATAAACCCTGATATTTCAATTCAGAGACTATCGTAATAGTATAGAAGAATATTGGGATAACTGTTGACAATAGCATGTCAAAATGTCAGGTTTCCTCAGATATTAGATAACTATAATAAAATGAGACAAATTACTGCGTTACTTCAGGATGGTTATGCCAGTACTGAAAACACGCTGTTTTATGACGATAGTCGAATAACCACAGTAGAGTGGATTAGTTACTGCACCATTTATTTAGGAATAATTTTCATTCGACAGTCTGTGTTATCATAGAAACTAGAACTAGTGGTAGTTATTCAGCAGCGGTGTTTACACAAGTTTGCAAATTGAATATGCTGCCATAACTACAAGCTACCTGAAAATTCACTTCATCTATGGTAGCAAATGAACACATCTGTCCCCTATTTATTGCAGATATCGAAATACCGGTTATCTGATTTCCAATTATTATAACTCAAGTTTTCTCTCAGTGTATTGCGGGGCACTGATGTATTTGGGTACACCCTGAAATGAATGTTCCACTGGTTTCTGTTAGAATAAGAAATGCTTGGGTCATGTTCTTCATATTTAATCATTAAGGTAGATTCACAAAATCATGATAACATCAGATAGAACTAACTAGACCTTTTCCTCTTTATACAATACCAAAAGATGTTGTCAATGATTAATACATTCATGTCACTAAATCCCTAGAACATTGTGTCCAAATTTCATATCAATTATTACCCCTGAAATCATGAGTATTTTAACAGTTTCACTCTCAATACCATCCTGTAGATTCAGATTTCACCCAATATTCCTCTTCTCACTATCGAATAATATCTGTTACCATTTTTATAGCATTTATGAGACGCTATTGCGGAGATTCGGATTGGACACCTCCTGTATCATCATCGGAAAGAAACTCTGACCGTTTTTGTGGTGAAACGAAGACGAAATCTGGCACGCCACATGAATGGAAACTGTTTTATTCTGAAAGTGTGTCGCCTTCTCCCGACGTGAAATTGCCTGCAAAGACAAAGTCAACTTTTATATGAGAATATTAGGTATTAAAATTTGTGTCAGTGCTCTACACCCGCTGTCCAACACATACAGGGTAGGGCAATAGTCTATCAGGCTTTTTTTCATCTCTTGCAGTGCACGAAACGAAATTCCTATGATGTTCAGAGACCATCCTGCGTTCGTAGGGAGGATAGGGAATGGAGGTAGGTGTTGGATTTTCTCTTGAATTTTTGTAAGTTTCGATAAGTTTTTGGGAATACTTCCTTTGACTAATAATTCATGAGCTTTGCCGTTCTATAGACGAACAAGATTTGGTAAAGTGTTGTTCGACATATTTTTAGGTTCAACACGAAAGGATGTGCTGACTGGGCCTGTCGAGTTCGATTTCTGAGGAACATTTCTCGTGGAAATATCTAAATATAGGAGAGTAAGAGGTCCTTGAATTGTCTATTGTGTTCTTATGCATAAGTTCAAAGTATTAGCCCATATAGTACTCGACGACCTGGAGACATCCAGTTTAGGTCCCATTCAGGTCTGAACGTTCGGGACCTTCTCAAGACGTACTTGAAACGTCCATTTCTGGACGTACTGGGTACATACGATTACGATGTACTGCATGGGTACGTCCAACTCTGGACGTTATCGACTTCTTGTTTACAGGATTGAATGAATTATTTGATGATAATCGAAATCATTTCATATATATAACTTTTACCCTCGATCTCTGAAATCATGAACATAATACAATACTCACAATAAATTCATTATTTACTGGTCCCACCAGATCACAAAACATCTATTTAGGTATTCTCTGCCGTGATTATCTGATTCTATGAAAGTATCGATGTGATGAGTCAATCGGCATTCGCACATGATATTGCTTGTTGTATACTGTTAATCAACAAGTGTTCTTCAGAGTAATAGGTTGAACCTGTATTAAGGGCCTAGCCCTAGGAGATAGGTCACTGCGACGAACACCTCACATATCCTCTTATATTCCTTGGCTAACACCAGCCACCTCTGCGTGAGTGGAAAGACGATCAGGCACACTCACAGCTATGCCGAAACCATATTTTTGTATATGATAGAAATATGTGTTGTAATGTGATAAACTCTGAGGATAAATGAATTAATTTAATGCATCTGCCTGGTGATCTAAAGGTCGTGGGATCGATCTCCGGTAGAAGCGTTTTTTTAACAAATCTGGACGTCCCCAGTACGTACGAAATATCTTGGCCGGCCATTCTCAGTACGTTTTGGGGACGTACTCGTGCTATATGGGAGTGAGTGTGGATTCATCCATTAGGCGAAAGGATCTTCTCTGGATGGAGCATCATCGTATGTTCGGGAACTGAACCCAATATGTGAGAAAATTATTCACCGAAACTGGCCGTATCTATGCTTTGTGGATCATGAGAAGCTGTTGAGGTGTGAAGTAGATTTTCAACGGACCAAAAATCCGAGTTTTTGTGAAGCAGCTTTCGCGATGGATCGGACATGATTTTCCCATGAAAGGGTATTGCTGATGGTAATACCGAATGAAGATTTAGTGGTCTTGGTGTGAATGATGACATCAGACATTGTTATATCAGCCATACTGAATTCCGCCTCTCTAGAAAAAATGCAGGCTCAAGTTTTGGTGTCGTTGAATTAAACTAGGTTGTTGGATCCCCAGGCTGTGATTTCAGCAAGATAGTCATCGAAAAAGTTGACCTGCTTACGTCGTACGTTCTTAGTTTCCTGGGAATTAATTGGAATTCAAGCAAAGAACGCAGTATGGAGAATAAAAACTGGCTGGATACTGATTTTATATTGAGCCAAGATATATTGTGAATTTAGAAATAATATTGGTCCAATATGAGAGTATATTGAGAAAACAATATTGGAATGATGATTGTTGGGTTTTCACTACTCTGTATATATTTCAATTTATATAATGTTGCTATGTCAATAATTTTGTTTAATAAAGAACGTCAATCAAAAATATAATGAAACTTCATTCATTGAATTCACATAATAATACAAAAGGAAGGAAATACCTTCCAATATTCAACAGAAAATTGGTCCTTCGAGCCCGTCGAATATTGGTGCGACTCGAGCTAAATGTAGATTGCCAGCTACAATATTGAAGCAATATTAGATGGGAAGTTCGTTTACAATATGTGGAGAATCATATACATGAATATTATATAGAATTGTTTCACGAATGTCGGTACAACAACATTATATACATATGGTTTTCAACGATTATAACCAATATTGGCACTTGAACGTTCTCCTCATGTCAGCACGTTGGTTGAATATTGTTTCGACATGCAATATTCGAATCATCATATATTTACCTATACTAACTGATATCGTTCTGATTATATCAGGCGAAAGATATCGAATGCATATTGTTTCAAAGATGAATATCTATATCGGCCATTCAATATTTTTCTTCATATTGGTCATATAAGAAAACAATTTTGTAATTTTCAGGTTGTTTCACCAGTATATCACCTGACGAAGCTTTTGTGTTAGCGAAACACGTTGTGTGTTCAAGAATTTTGTGGAAATCTGATCGAAGGTGTAGGAGTTGGGTTCTTTCTCAAAGAGTGCCAAAACTTTATGATTACAGCCTATGCAATGCCCTCTATATAGGTGCTACGTAGAATTTCATAACGAGTCAATTTCAACACCATGTTCCTGAAACGAAGCATACACAAGTTCATAAAAACTGTTTTCCTAAAATTGTGTCAGGATCACGTTATTTGAATATTTAAACTATAAAACACCATGTTATTGTCCAAAATATCAAAATCTTTTTGTGAATCATACCCCTGATTTATTTCTGGAGTATATGCTGACATTACAAGATCCCCCATCAGATATCTCCACTGTGATTTGAATAACCCCACTATCCATACTGTTCGGAAACAGATATCTCCTTACACTATCAAAAATCGATCGAATCTGAGCTTCGAACAGATAACCTGCATTAAAATCCAATTGTTTGGAAAATAAACTTTCTTTCTTTCTGCTACCAGCTTAAAGCGGGTGTACTATAAGCCCAGCAGAGCGGTAAAAATGCTATTTTATCGATGAACCTTGCCGAAGATAAAAGAATAGTGAAACAGGAACAAAAAACAATAAAAATTCTGTTCGCGTGTTGTTAGTACAAAAGGAGGTTAAATTATCTGTGACGATGACCTGGGTGGTTCACGACTATTGCTGATGTGACCGTTAGATCTAAAACTAATAAATTTTTCGAGGATCTTTTTCACAGGGTGATCACTCACCTATGAATAAGAGTACGTGGAAAACTTTACGACCAGGAAGCGATCATCATAATTAGTTGAAGCACCTGCGCAGTATCTATTAAGGTACAGAGGAATGGAGAAGTCCACTGAGGGAAGAAGTCCATGCAAACCTCTTTCAATCGACGAATCATGATTCACGTTTGATGTACAATCAATATTATGAGTTGAAGTTGAATGGAATCGAATCTATATCGTTTTGAAATCAGCATATTCCAAACAGCCAAATATGATGGTGGAGCCGTGACATATTAGTCCCGAACTGTAGCTATCTCCCTCTGATACCTCGTCATTCTGCAGTGTTACAGTGTGATTGGTCAGTTCAAGGACAATAGGCGTGTTGGGACTAGGACGTCGCACCAGTCACACCAATGAATTGACAAAATTTCAAATGATGCAGGAATTGTGTGTTTTGAAATGGACATATTCTAATTTATTTTTTTCATTGTTTTAGCATGAATGACAAAATTCAAAATTAATTCGCTGGTAGTTTTTCAGTATAGATTTCACGATAATGTCGTTTCAAAAAATCAGTGGTATCCCCCATTAGTTCGACAGATAGGTGGAATAATCGCGCTTTCAATGATTGATGCATACAATTTGGAACACGTATACTAAATACAGAGAAGTGCACAAAGAACGGCCAGACCTGTAACTTTCAAATTATTCGAGATAATAATCGACTTTATTCACCAATATGAAGGATAATAGAGGAGATAATACAATGAGAAGAGAGTTATATGTTTATGGTGAATAGGAGAAGATCAGCTGAAGCTGTTTTTCATCTTAACCTCTGTGAGCGAAAAACAAAAAGAAATACATATGGAGCTAGTAAACTATATAGTGAGAATGAGGAGAATAATGATATTTTCAAAGGTAACAATGAAGATGATAAAATAATAATGATAATGATATTATTTATAATCAGAATAATAATACTAATGCATAATAACATCAACTACGATAATAATAATAATATTATATTCGATTTCATATTTTCAAGTAATGACAAATAGAAAGGAGCTGTTCAGCAGCAAGCATTCGGTCCTGAGGGTATCCTAATGTTTGTTTCAATATTTTTTTAAAGTTGTATAAAGAGAGATTCCTGTATTCTGTGGGGAACGAAATATAGTGTTTGGATGTGTTGTAGGAAGAAATACGTGTAAATAATGCTGTGGAGTGTCTCGGAATAACTAGTGAATGGTATTTCCTAGTGTTCCGTTAATTTACATTCGAGAAAGGGACTAGCCTTTCACGCAAATATGGTGGTTCACCTGTCTGTAGGACCTAATGAGTAAGAGTTAGTAAGTGAAGTTTGCGTGACCTTTCTAATTTCAGACACCCAGATCCACTGAATACCGTGAGAAAATCGAATGCAGGAATTCTGAATTTTCTGATGTCGTAAAGCGTCAGTCTGTAAGATTGCTGGACCGTGAATGCTATCACAATATGACAATTTGGATAATACTAGAGATTCGCACAATTCGATTTTTAATTTAGTTGTTAATATGTCACGATTAGAATACAATTGTCTCAGTACATTAAAGGAGCACTGATAAAGATAACTTACATGTCTAGTAAATCTCAAGTCTTCGTCAACCCATAATATTTGTGTTATCACTTCCGGTTTTACTGGAAACGACCCCGACGATCGATTTTCATGTGATAGAAACCCTGTATATTGTATGCTATAATCGGTTAGGGATTGTCATAACGAATTCATCGATAGCGGGTTTGATAGGGTTTTTTTGAACGATCACGTCACGTCATTCTTAGTTTCCATATATACTCAAAGGAGTGTTTTTTTTATCGCTTGGAGCGCACGAAAGGGAATCCCTATAATGTTCAAAGAACATCGTGCGTTCCTAGAGAAAGAAGTTTTGATCGTGATCGTTTGGGATAACCTCATCATACAATACGGGGTGTCCCTTTCGAGAATCAAAAGGAAGAGTCGTTTTCGATGAAACCGGAAGTGATTGAAGCGAACTTGTTTCACCAAATGATGGGCAATTTGGTATTCTTGCTACCCACCAATTTCAGGAATCTTATCTTGAATATTTCAAAAGTTGAAATCCTGGCTGTCTTTTGTGCACTTCTCTGTTCATGAAGGTATAAAATTGGATATGAGAATATTTTTTCCTCGACAGTATTGGCATACATTCAAAATGGAAACCTCAAAACATTTGTTAAGTGCTGCCTTCAAATGCTCTCAGATGATAATGTTGAATGTGCAACCCAGTAGTAGTGGCATCAAGAAATTGTTGTTCTGTGCATAATGAATCATAGTATTGAAAAAAATATAAATAATGACGGAAGCACGAATAGGAGAAATATTCTGACAATCTTTTATTTCCAGAGATTCAACATGCAACTTTTTTTTCTACAAAAGGCGCCATATTTGTTTTCTATATAAAATTAGATAGTGCTCGGAATTCACTTCACTATATAACATGTTCACATTTCCACAGTAAACAGCGCCAAAAATCAGTAAGAAAAAATCTTCAGATGTGTGTTATACTTAATAACAAAATATCAGGCGTTATGACCACAAGTATCAATAGTTTCTCATAGCAATAATTTATAACACGATACAACCTTACATTTCCTTGCCAAACGGAGTAGAATGGAAAGGAAAACTAAGGAACCAATTTCTTGTTAAATAATCAAGATACGTTCACCTAAGATTTACCTGCATCAAAATTCGTTTTCCCTGTTCCTATAGAATAAATAATGATAGGTTTCAAATTCAGTGTTTGAAGGTATGTCAGTTTACTGACGAACTCATGAAATAACATGATAGAATCAATGAATATTGATAATTAGTTTAGTTGAGTCTATCATGAAAAAATATAATTACACTGAAACTCATCACAAGACCAAGTTCAACACAAGATGAAAACCTTCAATAATAGTTATAGGTAACGGTATCCTGATTATTCAGCAAAAAACAAAATGTTCAATCTTGGGCTTTCTCTGCATATTTATCATTTCTGCATTTAGCATGTGAATCATGGCTACGAAGGAATATCGATACTGTAGCCCGCACGACTGGGATTCTATATATTTTTTCAACTAATTGATGAAAATCTCTTTTTTTTAACTTTCGCACCCTATATTTTGGAAACGATTCATTCCCTGACAAATGTTCATATGAACTATTTTTCATATTTCGAAACCGAGGTGAAACCCAGAGTCGGTAATATCCTTCAAAGTTTCGTTTGATTCTCTTGCCGGATAAAATATATATGTACCATATTTTATATATCAATAATACTTAGGAACTTTTTTACTTTGGCACATTCTCTAGATTCCATCCATGCACAATTGACAATTGTATCACTTCATGTCTTTCATCGAAATATGAGTTATTTATGTGTTATGAGCGTGATGGCGTCAGCCGAGGGCCATTACACGCTGAAGGCAATAAACGCATTTTACGCTCGTGATTCGTACAACGTTTTATGCACTAGTGATTAATTTCTCGAGTCGAAAGTAATGACTAGACTTCGATTGACACATTCTATATATGAAGTATAAATTCAGTGACCAAGAGAAGCGATATGGTGTATGGGGAGTTCACATATTAAAAATATCGTACGAAAAACGCAATTATCGTGATATTTAAACTCTCTGTTCACCAAAAAAGATTCATTACTTGAAATGTCACAAAATGCATACCTAGTATACATCTATTCAATTTTGACGTTGTCAATCAAGCTGATATGGCTGTTGTCTAGCAAAACATCAAAAAATGAGTGAAAACTTCAGAGAGCCAGAGAGTCATTATACAAAGAAGTGCGATCGAAGAGTGAAAAGTAAAAAAGTCCGATGGAATGATAAGGAGAACATGTATATAATAAGCCGCTGGAAATCATAATGAGCCCGCGGGCGGTAAAGTGACACATTGCGCCCACAGAACCGGAAGGTAATGTGCAGTTTACCGCCCGCTATAGTGCATGAAGAAAAATATTCCCAATTCCAAGAGAGGAATCAGTTTGGGAGCTGAAGTTTGACGCGCTGAGTAGTGAACCACTCTGTATACAATCGGTGGGCTATATTATCGCGACGAAGGGAGCGGATCGAAAGTGATTTCATTTTCTGAGCCATTAGTTCGGACCTCTTGATGCTCGAATCAGACACTCCGCTGCTTTGCCTGGAATTAAACTCGAAGAATTCTCGAGCTGGTTTTATTTGAATGCTTCTTCGCCCCGCAGCGCCCTCTTCAATCGGGAAATCGGGAACGTGACTACGAACGAGTGGCGATTATTCGAATCGAATCTTGAGAAGTGAACAGAAAGGTATTGTAATTTGCCCTACTCATCGATCAGATTATTTAAATCGGCATTAGAGTTGATTTTGTGAATTAATTCATGCCATAGTAGTGAACATAATATTGGACAGGAAGAAATTCTCACGTGGAGTTGACTGGAGAAGTTCCTTTTCTCCCTATCATACTATAATAGCTTCTAGAAAATATCTCTCCAATTGAATATTCATCAACACACAAATATTGTTATACTGTTTTTACTATTTTGGCTATCTATGAAAGCATGTTCCATCAGTTTTCAAACTACTATTCATCACAAAGCTCGTTGGTCATATTGGATGCACCCTCTTGAATTTCTCAATTTTGACGAAAGAAATCCTTATCTCCGACCTCTAGAAGCCCCAGGCACCGATTTCAAATAGTATTTAATCCTTAATATGGAAATTGTGTGTCATACTGAATTTGCCATCTTGAATTCCGCAATTTCAACGAAAGAATCACAATCTCCGATCTCGAAAACTCCCAATGAAGATTTTGAATCGAATTGGATCATAATCAGAAAACTAGTCCGCCATATTGAATCCGTCTTCTTGTCACTCCTATGATGTTGACGAAAGAATCATAATCTCCAACCCTGAAAACCACAAGATACAAATTCAGAATGGAATCGGATCATAATTTCGAAACTCGTCTGCCATATTGGATCAGCTATCTTGAATTCCTAACTTTTGACAAAATGATCATAATCTCCAACCCCGAAAACCCCAGGTATGACTTTTCGAATCGTATCATAATAACAAAACTCTTCCACCATATCGGTTCCGCTATCTTGTATTTCCTAATTACTACAGAAGAATCATCATCTCTGACCCCGAAAACCCTCAAATACCATTTTTGAATAAAATCAGATCATAATTACAATATGTATTCCCCAGCTATGCTACCTATTGAAATAAATTCAAGGGAAAGACAGTACACAAATATCGAGTATATTATAGTTGACCCGGCCAACGGTTTTTTGCTAGGTACATTATTTCTAGAAAATATTTTTTCATATATATATGGTAACACAAGTGATTATATTTTGCCGTTAATATTTAGTGATTGTTACGACAGCTTGTTGCCTAGTTATTTCGTGTATGACATTGTTATCAAAACTACGAATCGTAGGCGAGTAGTTTTGGATCAATGACATGAGCGAATAAATTAGAGCAGCAAGCTGGAGTATGTCAATCGACGAGTATTCGTATGTCTATTTCATGATTGAATGATACATTATATATAAGAAATAGAAAACATAATTCAAGTATATTTCAACTCAAACTGCGAAGAAGAACATAATAATAGTAATGAAATACAGAATTAAATTTTTCAGAAATGAACTACCTCTACTTATAGTTATTCACAAAGTGGAATGTACAGTTTTGATAAACAGTTTTTTTTTTCCATCTTGGGGATGGTTGCTTTCAAAAAATTGTATACAATCGCTATCCAATTCAAACAAAATAAATTGAATTCAAGTGACATGAAATGATTTTAAGAAAGATATCGTCGCCGAGGGGCTCGAACCATCGAACTTAGTATCTTTGCGCAGCAACCCTATCAGTTGCGCTACATCATCTTGTAATCATATTAGTCACAATGACTTGAGTGATTGAAGAAGATTACTTTATTGAGGAATTTGAATTCTAGTATTGTTGTGTTAGACCGTCAACAAATATGCAAACTTTTCAAATTACACATGAAACGTCCAGCCAGAATAAAATTGTCTCGCCTTTCGTACAAAATGTCTTTCTCACGCGGATTATAAGTGAATAAAATAAAGTAGGTACCTAGGTTATTGTCTCAGATTTGATTCCAAAGCAATCTTGACCAGACACGATATCAAAATTTCATCGCTGATAAACGAGGTTTGTTGGTCACGTGTGGGTCCACTCGGCTTCTGTATTGGTAGAGCGAGTCCGATAAAATTCAATAAACAGAGAATATCGCTAGAATACAGAAGGAACCGTGAAAATGTTCGATTCTGATTGGTTCTCGAGATCAAGAGTGAAATAGTCAGTTGAATATGTACCAACACACTTTTATTATTTTATTTTCTACTTATTCTGTTCAGCTTGACTAACCATTAAAGCGTGTTTTCTCAGTTTGTCGAACTACTTTTCATTTTCACTTCTTCTCAGTTCGGTAATCTATATCTCTATAGTTCTCTCAACAACTATTAATTTTCTACTTCTATTTGGTTTGGCTGTATATATAAAAGCGTGTTTCATCAGTTTTTCTAAACACTATCCATCACAGAGCTCGTTCGACATTGTGAATCCGCCATCCTGAATTCTCCAATTATGATGGAAGAATCATAATCTCTGACCCTGGAAATTCCAGATATCAATTTTAAATTGATTCGCATAATGATTAATAGACTATCTATCGTATGCTGTATTGAATTTGTCACCTCAAATATCTGAAATTTGATAATGGAATCATAATATCCGAACCCGATAACCCCCATACTAACTTTGAACAGAATCGGATCATAAATGCAAAAATCGTCTGCGTTATTGAATCCGTCATCTTGACTTTCCAAATTTTGGGGGAAGATTTATAATCTCCGTCTACATAATCGCCCAGATACCAATTTCGAATGGAATCGGATCATAATTACAAAACTCGTTCGCCATATTGGATCCACCATCTTGTATATTCCACTTTTGACAAAACAATCATAATTTTCGACCCCAAAAACCCCCAGACCAATTTTGAATTGAATCGGATTAAAATTAGATAACTCGCCCGTCATTTGGATTTTTCAATTCTTTTCTCTCAAAAGAACCGTCTCCTGCCAATAACAAAACAATTTTTATTCTCCCAGAATCTTTCATAAATTTTTTGTTGTTTAACGTATCGAAATTATCAACCCAATCGGTCAAGCCGTTTAGTAGTTAACGTACTGACAGCAGCGCCACCTGGCACGTCAAATTTTATTCTCAAATCCACCAGGAAACCATCTTAATACCCCTTAATGGAATTCCAACCCAATCAGTGCAGCCGGTTAGAAGGCACAGACATTTATTCGATGAAAAAGTATTGTAGGTACTGTTGACTAATCCACTCTTGTTCTCGAGAACCAATCAGAATCGACCATTTTTATGGTTTCTTCTGTATTACAGAGATTTGTTTGTTAACTGGCAATTATCGGACATGCTCATCCAACACAGAAACCGTATTGACCCACACGTGACCTACCATCCTCGATTTTTACCGATAATTTTTTTGACATTGGGAACGTCAATGATTTGGAAGCCAGAATGATGGATGCAGTGTGTGTTCAACGCTCGCGAGGTACTCGTTCATTGACACACAATCATGAAATAATCATAGGAATGCAACTTGTGATACAATTTTTCCTGGTAATATCCGTCGATTGACATACTCTAGCTTGCTGCTCTGATTCCGCTTATGACAGTGTTCCAGAACTCCTCGCCTACGGCTCGGAAGATTTGATATGTCATTCACGAAATTATTTGGCAACAAGCTCAGCAACAAGCTGTCGTAAAAATCGCCAAATATTTTCGGTAAATTAATTTCACTTGTGGTATCACATAAACTAGATGTTCCCGATGATAGTATTAGAAGTATCATAAAAATGTTGAAGAATTCATCGAACTGTTTTCAACTCGGTTCTCAACAATGAAGGTATTATTTCTAAGTGACCATTTAATAGTGTTAAATAAGAAACGCACATAAGACAGTGGATAGTTATATAATACTCATGGAAATGGAAGTGGGTTAGTAGAACAAATGGAACAAATACATATCGAATTGGAATATGGACACTAAACAAACAAAACTGTTGCATGAGCCACCCGTATTTCGTGACAGTAGAAAAGAGATACTGACAGGGAGAACTATAGGATAGTGACATTATGATTTGACTAGTAGAGTTCGTTTCACATTGTTCTTGGCACAAGTATTATGATGGCGATTCTATATTGTACAAAAACATTCAATAATTATTCTTGTTAAATAATATACTCAATTGAATTGTGAGGATGTTTTAAACTATTATTCGAATTCCCCATTAAGATGATCATGTGACATAACATTGTCAAGGATCATCCAGCCGTGTTTATTTTCCATTGTCCTCAATGTTCGGATTGAATAAATATTTTAAATCCTGAAAAAATCGTTGTTTTCTTGGTTTCAGTAGAAATGAATGGCACAAATCATGATTACACCTAGTACAAAACTTCGTCTGGATTGTTATCTTTGAGTTACGGTTCCATTATGAAAGACGTAAAAGTGAGTATATAAGAAAGTACTTATCACTGTTAATGGCGGACTTTCCAGTTCTTCAAGAGCTCCAAATTAGCTGATAGTAATCTGAAAACCCTTTTAACAAACTTGGATTGCAAAACTTTCATGATAATCTGCGTATTATCGTATTATCTAATCTACTCGGGATTTGTTCCATAGATATTGTTAGAGAATGAGAAGTTACAAGCGAAAAAACTAACAGAACTCCATGATCATAATCACCGGAATCATGAAGACGACTGCGAATAGATGCCTGCAACGCAGGTGTATTTCCTGTTGGAAACTTCACATATCACGTCGATAATTTTCTGATTCAAATATAATGTGATAACTTCTCAGGAATGATTCGTAATTTTCCGAGCCACAGAAGAAAATTGCGTATTATACACGGAAAAAATATTGGATTTCACCTCACGGTTTTCTGTCTCACAATACAACCACAATCTGAAATCTACTACTTTCTTCCCTTGTATAATGAATGACTATTTTTCAATATCAAAATGAGCACCTACTATGGAAAGCCAGTTCTTTTATCCGTTTGCCGACATATCTGGGATTCACACAATGACGTAATGATTACGCCCACGTGAAATCACGTAAAAATGCAGTGGATTTTTCTGCAATTTTTTGTTTTACTCAATGAAAATATATTCACCATTGGAGGACATTCCTAATATACTATAAATCATTATCACGCGAACAAAAAATACAGGTTTCCGTCAACGAATCAATTGTTCCATTTGATTGGATTTTTTCATAAATTCATTGTAAATATTGTCACGAGTAGAACATACGGTATATCAGTAATTTCGAACCATGAGGGTTTTATAAACATAAAGTAAATCAAATCATCCGTTGACATTGAATTATAAAAACTGACCAAGAAACTCTCATGAGAAACGTGCATATCTAATGAAATGATGTATATAAATATGGGATGTGAGGGTTCCGAAGTTAGTCTGGTCTGGGGCTACTCTTGACTTGACAAGAGCTCGTCGTGATAGTCGTTATAATGTAAGTTGTTATTCAGTCTTTATATTCATTGTTGGTTATCCATACTTTCTATTGCTATACCCATAATGTTTCATGCTATTATAAATATTGTCATCATTGAATGTAGTCTCATACTTTCAGTTACCCCTAAACTATTAGTGCCTATTCAAATATTACCTCTCGCAGAATATTTAGCCAAGCATTACCCCTTTTTCAATCAATATGTATCAACAAACAACCCTTTTGTTGTGACATTATCTCTCGCCAACTCTTATATTGTGACAATATTAGTCAATTTACTTTACACATCTCCCGTGTGCAATATGATGATTAAGTATTGCGTAAATTCATCTCTTTTAGTACTCATTGGAGAACACGAAATGCGATAGTGGGGGTCTCAGATACGCGACTGGCCAATATGGCGGCCATTCCAAGATGGCTGCCAAATTACATATTAATAGAAGTCATGAATCGTCCATTTTTCAACCGTTTGTGAATCTTTACGTGCGCTATCTTTGAGGCAGTAACACACATTCCATGCTGAATACAACAACTTTTGAGTCATGGTGGAAACGAACGATTTTCGAACGAAAAACTAATTATTTGGTCTATTGTCATGGGAAGTAACTAGTAGTAGTCGTCACTCATAATGAAATACAATATTTGCAGCTCAAAATCACTACCAGCGGGTTCTACAAGTCAAATGGAAAACAACAGATAAGAATTAAATTGTTCATCAGTGAAGAGTTTCGAGGGTGATTCGTTACTCATTGTCAGTGTAATTTTTATCGTCGTTTTCATCCAACGGTTCACAGGCCTCATCGAAAATATTGTCACAGTTTTGTTCATTTTCAGAACAACAAAACTTTGGCCCCAGCGAGCAGCTGCACTGCCTGAAATGCATGCAATTTGAGGTGCTGATGTCACTGAAGCGTTCTCTGGAAAAACAGACACTGCTTCTTGAAACCGCTTCATGGATGGAAATGAAAGAGTGCTTCAGGCACTTTCATCTCTTGGAAGAACTTTGTCCTAGACAGAAGAAATCTATAGTGGGTTAGAAGAATATCTTTGTTCTGTTTACTTGAGGGAACCAGAGCATTACTGCTTGAGTGAACTAAGGTGGTGGCTATTTTCCAAAAAGCAAGTTGAAGGTGCTAGTCTGCCCCCAACTCAAATTCATGGAGGTTATAAGACTCGGAAAACACCTCCCTTGGCAATGTGTTCAAGAGCCTCGATGTTTGTTGTATGAACGAGTCTTTGGAAAAACATGTTCTGCAGGTCTCCAAAGTGACCACGATGGGGTGCGAAGCCTCAACTCGACGGGTTAAGCTCGTGGGAACTGCCAAGGAAGGAACAATTGTTTATATTCCAGTCGAGCATCGTCCAAGAGATTATCTATAAAATAGAGTAAGACCGCCAACTTTTCTACGGTGTTCCATAGAAGTGAGTGAGTTTGTGAGCGAGGCATAACCCACGAGACGAATTGCCCTTATTTGGACAGAATTCAACAGTTTCAGGGTATGTTCGGCTGCTGCACTACCTACAAATATGGGAACCGTATTCCAGGACAGGTTGGATTTGTGCCTTATATGTCATGAGCAGCTGACTGGAAGTGGAATATGTCCTGGCTCGAAAGAGAAAACCAAGTTTTTGGGAGGCACTTTTTACAATTGATCTCACGTGATTTTCCCAAGAAAGGTTATTGCTGATAGTGATACCAAGCATCGAAATGGATGTCTTCAAAAGTATGGTTACTCCTGAAAAGCTTATGTTGGGCACAGTGAGATCGGCTTTTCTAGATAGTAGTGGTAGTAGTAGTTTGTTTGCATTGAATTCTACCAAGTTATTGGATCCCCATTCGATAATTGTTGCCAAGTCCACATTTATGTTGTCAACATTCCTTCCTCGTTCGTTTTTGATTTGCCTAGCTGGTATTGAAGCCCTGAAAGAGAAGACGGTATGGAGGGTACTATCATCCGCGAAGCTGTGTACTAAACATAAAGTTGCTTCCAAAAAATCGTTGTTATGGAGTAGATATAGTGTTGGTGACAGAATTGATCCTTGCGGAACACCAGCATTTAAGATGAGACAGTCAGATGAAACAACGTTAACCACTGAATGAAGAGACCTGTTTGAGAGAAAACCAGCTAGCAGAGAACATATAGCTGGAGAAACAAGCCATAAGATGGGAGTTTGGCGAGGAGTCCGTGGTGCCAGACTCGACTGAATGTCTTGGAGATATCAAGTGCTACGGCTAAGGTTCCATCATATTTTTCAATAGATTGCTGATATATATGTGACATGTAAGCGAGCAGGTCACAAGTTGATCTCTGATGACGAAAGCCATATTGCCTATCGTTGATGATACCAGCAATTTCATGAGCTCGATGTTGATAGCTCTCTCATGATCTTTGAAATAATAGATAGCAGTTCGATCGGTCTGTAGTTGCTGGGTTGGGTCTTTTTGCCTCTTTTTGGAACTGGTTGTACTCTTGCAATTTTCCAGTTGGACGAGAATATCCCCATTCTGTACTAGTAGTTGAACAACTTGCAGAGAACAGGTGTCAGTTGATCTCGGGCATATGACAATTGGTGTTATGTTTGGAGGTAATTTTCCTGATGAATCCAGAGTAGAATTTCTAGCAAAGGGATGCGCAAAAATGTTGGCTTTCTCCTGGGCAGCTGTGGCTTGTGCTCCATCTTCCTTGGTTAAAGAAGGAAACGAGCTGGAAGTGACGTTTCTTCCTTCAGCTTCAGCGAAGTACCATAATGAACGGGATCCGTTAGGACATTCAACAAGTTTTGATCTCAATCGGGCATTATGAACATCCTTTGATGATAGAATTGTCTCATTGCATATGCCTCTAGCCTCGACTTGATAGAGGAACATTCTGATAAAAGGGAACTTAGTTTCTGAATAATATATTCATACATTTCACGAATAACAGATAATCAGAGCTCTTATAGCCGGCTCACATTGAGACCATTTGAAACGAATCAGGTAATACTATTTCCACGAATATTCGGAATCAACATAGCTCACTCAATCTCACCAGAACACCAGATTTGATGTTCTCCTGAAGATATCGATGGGTTCACCGTCACACAATGCACGTTCATAGTTTCGACTGTTCTTTAAATGGCGACCAGAACACTGTCTCACATCATGAGAAGAGTCATCCACTATTCCTGGACAACAGCCAGTGTTGTTTCCACTATCATCGATTTGGATAACAGGAAACATCACCAAGAAGATCCTGAATCAGTGAACAAGACAATAGAACCTGATATTTCATTAGAAAACATATCGCCAATCGAATCACAGTGGAACGACAAAACAAACAAAATGCTATCAGAGATGACACGATGCATGCCGTTGTCGTTCAATGCTAAGCTCATCACACTCAATGCACCCGTGTTGACAGATTTCAAAAGACATAACTAGAGAATATATAAGATATTGAAGGTTCTTGCTGCCAAATATCTTCAGTTTTCAACTTCATTGGAGAAAACTGAATGACTATAATGTCCTATCATGCTTTCGTGTGACGACGATATTGAAATTGAGGGTCATCTAAATAATATGATAACTTTCATTGATATGGGTTTTCTATACGAAAATAAATTTCATTATAGCCACAATACAGTTTCTTGTGGCTGTTTATCACATAATATAACGTTGAGGCCAAAAATAGCGTCACTACCTAGAAATCAGCAACCATTGGCAGTTGGCATCACAGCTGACATGTATCTTTACCCTCCTCCCCCCCAAATTAGCTACTGCGATCTGCTCTATTCTGTCAGACTCTATCGTGCAATTATCATTCTTGAATCTTCATACAGGGTGTTTCAGAAAAACCTAACCCCCTTGCTAGGGTATGTAGAACATCGCAAAATAAGTTGGGTTTGCTCAGTGAGGAAATTTCGTAACGGTATCCGTTTTCTAGATGCAAGGTGTTGAAAACATATTTTTTTTACACAATTTCTACGATTGTTGGAACTACTGGCAACATTGTGATGAAATTTTGTATGAATGTGTTCTGAAAGCTGACACATCGCATGAATTTGTTTTAATATTTGACACTCCATAAAGTGCGCTAGTTACACGGTTCGTAACAAGTACTTTTGATCATAATTTCCTGAGGTTGGATTTCTCAGAGGAATTCAATGTGAACTTGAACACCATCATTCAATACCACAGCAAAATGGTGCTCTTGGCGAAACTCGATACTGTGTGTCGTTTTCGAAATATTTTCATTCGAAAATGCTGAAGCAATAACTCTGATTCTGGTATTAGAATAAGTATTATAACCCAAATAACATTACCAGTTTCATTGTTAACTACAGGAGGTTGTTACAGCCTATTTTAAAATGCCTTTTTAAAACTATTATACTTTAATAATATTACCAATTAAAACAATTGAACAACCTTCTCAAAACATAAAGGGCCCACCTTTATAAATGCTGTCACAGCTCCTCTTAAAGCTTGTCAAAAAACTAATAGGAATTTATTGTAGTATGCCTCAAAGCAATAATAAAACTTATCAAAACTACTTCGTTTGAAGCCTTTTAGCACGAGATCAAACCTGTATGTTTTGAAACGACATTTCTTATGCCAACATTGAAACTTATTGGCTAGAATTAAAACCTTATCAGTCGCAGCAAGCATTTGTTGAAATAATATAGTCCGTAACGTGTTTTATGATAGTCTTTTTCCAGAACTGATCATAATACAAACATGTCAAAATGGAGAGAGAACAATAGATAGTTATAAAAGAGATTAAACATGGCGGTATGATATGATAATTCCCTAATGTATCAAATAGTCCTTTTTGTGAAGCTTGGGGCTGTACAATGAAAACGATGGCGATTTTTTTGACGAAAACATACCAGATTTGCTTCAAAAAAAGCAGCGCCCTAGAAATAATGTGTTTTCATCAGTTAGAATTGGATGTGAATTTCAATAACTCTTCAAAAAAGTTGACAAAACTGTGTGAATGTTTGCTGAATATGGGTGAGTCGTGTGAAAAGTGTGGAAAAACAACATTATCAATGCATCTTTTTCATTCTCTGCTTGAAATTTCCGTTTCCATCAATGGCCGACATCTGTTTGTAGTAAATATGGTGCAAAATATACTTGAAACCAATTTTCTTTCTCTTATGCTTGATTAAAACCTTTAGGTAATGAAAAGGCATTTTATGAGACGATTTCCTCCTATTGAAGTACTTATTGCATATTCGAATCCATTCTCATGACTATTTGCTCCTGGGTATGACAACAAAGCTTCGAAAATGATAAGATTGATTCAAGAAGGTTATAAGATAATGCCTTCATGAAACTATAAAGCTTTAAGAATATTCTGGCTATAGTGCTCATTGGCAGTGTTGCAAAGTGTAGAAGTACGTCATCAACATGATTAACATAACCCCACTTTTGTTGTTCACAGTGTTCACTTTGTGAATTTTGTGATTGGTTTGAAGTAGGAAACCGAGTAGAAAACATAGACAACCTACAGTCAGTGCAATTCGCCTGAAATTGTGTTGATTGCTCCATCATCTCAAATTCATGATCTACTCGCCATCTGACATAATTTGTGTGAAACTGTTGTCAACTTCCTCGCTTCCTAGTTCCCATTCAGAAGCACGATGATCAGAAGTATTTTCCATTACGTTCTGACTCGTTGATGGTACTTCATGAACATCAGGTCCTAATGAATTCTTGCTATTTGGTGGATTCAGGTGGTATGAATTGGAAGACGCAGTGTTTGTAATTGCTTGGGCTTGAGATTTCTGATTTACTGTTGCTCTCACGACTTGATTTTTGATTCTTAGGGTAATTCTCTTCATTTTTTCGCTTGGAGTTGCCATTTCTCTCAATCTCACACTATTCATTTTCTTGTGAGTTCATTTCAACGTGAGTCGTTTGTAGGCAAAAAATACGAACATTCATATGGTTTCATAGGTTTAACACGGTTCTGAATGAAACTTCATAAATCCTATAGATTTTATGATTGACTTCGATGAATTCATAGTGGCTTATAGGTTTTAATAATTACTTTCACATAGCTAGAATAATGCCAATAGGTTTCATTATTGCCTCAGTCAAATCCTAATTGGCCTAGTGTAAATTTGGTTTTATGATTGCTTTATGACGTATTTTCATAGGATTAGTTCAGAACCTCTTGGTCAAATTCGAGACACTAATAAAACTTGAGAGTTTCAAGAGGGTTGTTAAGAGTAAATAGTTTTGATGAAGAATTTCAATGACTCTCACAGAGCTCTCTTGAAACCGAGGTGAGCTGAATGCCAAATTGTTTTATGCGATAGTTCTATCATAGTACCTCAAAGCCTCTTAATTGGATTATATGGACATGAAGGCCAATATGCTTTTTCCAGGGCATTCATAAAACGGTAGAACAAATTAGACCTATCATTTGCGCTCACATAACCTCTTTAAAGTCTCATCGAAGCTATTAGGCATTTAAAATTTTACTTGGGAAAAAACAATTTCCTGTTCATTAAGGACGAACAAAATTTACATTATTTTACTGCAGACGTTATCGACTAAACAAAATCACATCAGAAAATATGTAAAGAATAATCGTTCTGTATTTATTTGTTTTTGATATATTTTCGCTTACCTTGTATGTACATTAAAAAACTGTGACATATAGAGATCTGACAAGGAATAAAAATATAAAAGTCACGATCGAAGTTCAAAGTTATTTATTGAAAAAGCTACTATTTTTGCAAGTTCCCACTTGCTACGAGTGTGGAGCTTACAATTGGTCCTTCGAGAAGTTGAATTTTGCGCTCCAAGCGATAAAAAAAAAAAAAAAAAAAAAAATGTCGGAAGAAAAAAATCTTCGTAGGAGTTCAAGGAATAATATTGGTGTACATCCTTCAAGATATGGCTTTGAGGCTGAAGATATCGAAGAATTGGAAGTAATGAAACCAGGTTCAGTTAATTTAGGATCAAAAGAAAGCCAGAATACGGAAATGAATTTTGAAACGAATAAAGAAACGCCAAAAAGACAGTCCGTAAAATCTGGAATTAGTACTAATAGATCAAGTAAAAAGAGGGAAATTGAAGCAAAGAAAAGAAAGTTTGAGCTAAGAATGCTACAACTACAAATGGAAGAACTCGAGATGGAAGAACAATCATTGAACGAGACAATTACAGACGCAGCAGATGATAATAGTGAAGAAGGTGCATCCTGTGTACCTGAAAAAAATATGCAAATTGTGAACTGGGTACAAGATGTAAATTCAAATATGAATAATCAGCCACACTTTGATGTTCAAGATGGTGAAAGATACAGTAAATTCACGAATACTGTGAAAAGTATGATATCAAATGATGATGGAGTTGAATATTTCGACAGATTGCCAAAAATCAAGAAGGGTGAACGTGCTAGTGATATTTTTTCAGACCTTCCTACACACACAAAGAATGCAGACCGAAGTGCAAACAAATCTGTATCTGGAGAAAATAAAAATGAAAAGATGGATGACATTCGTGAGAATATTACTGACAGAAATTTGATAGAACAAAAATGTGAAACAAATGCAAATTTTTCGGAAGTATTGGTCGACTGTATGAAACATTTGAATCTGAACTTGGAAAAAATGATGATAAAACAGAAGTCTCAACATTTACAAGATTTTTATGGTGACATTGGTAATTTTCCAGTTTGGTTCAATGAATATGAACGCACGACTGCAGAAAACTTCATTTCAAATGCTGAAAACCTATCTCGCCTTCAAAGGTGCTTGAAAGGAAAGGCGAGGGACGTGGTTAAAGACTTGTTTTGTAGTCCAGAGAATGTATCAACAATAATTGAAACATTGAAGAGGTATTTTGGAAGAGAAGATTGGCTCATTATGAACCAAATAGATAAGGCTAAAAGATATCCATACCTAAGAGAAGATTCTGTAGAAAGTTTCACGCAGTTCTCAATAATTGTCTCCAATATGGTTGCCTCTATGAAAAGCATGAAATGTCAGAAGTATTTGGACAACCCGGATCTCCTGAGTAAGCTAGAAGAGAAATTACCCAGACATACCAGAAGAACCTGGGCTGAAGTGAAAATTATGAGACAAAAGAGTGAATGCTCGGTTACATTGGAACATTTCTGCGAATGGCTGAGATCAGAAGTTGATATCCTGATGACTGTCAGTGTGCCTACACAGAACACAATTCAAAGGAAATTTTTGGGTTTCTCTGAAAAAAAGGAACATTTGAACATTGTTGAATCTCGAACCCTAACCTGTATATTATGTCCAGAGGATGACCATAAAATATTAGGATGCAAAAAATTCCTGAGTATGAATGTCTCTGAAAGACGAAAAATTGCTGAAGAAAAAAGAATGTGCTACAAATGTCTGAAAACTGGTCACTCTGCAAAAAAATGTTATTGTAAAATATTTTGCAATGTTGGATCATGTCGCGGTAGACATAACCGACTTCTTCATCAAGACTACTCAGAGCAAGAAAGAAGAGATGGAAAGATAGGAGAAGAAGTAGCAGTAGAGAATCAGATATCATGTTTTATAGGAAATAAAGCATCATCTTTACTAAAAATAGCAAAAGTACGAGTATTTGGAAGACATGGTTGGATCGAATTGTTTGCTCTACTGGATGAAGGTTCGACCATCACGCTGATAGATTCCGATATCTCAGAACAAATGGAATTAGAAGGTCCAGAGATTCCGATATGTTTGAAATGGGCAAATAACATATCTCATGTTGAAAGTGGTTCGAAATTGATAAACTTTGATATATCTGAAGCTGGTGAAGATAAAAAAATGTATCGAATTAGAAACGCAAGAACCATAAAAAATTTAGCACTTCCTATCCAGAACCTTGATGTAGAATACTTATGCAAGAAATATCATTACCTTGATCGACATACCTTGGAGAAGGTCAAAAATGCCAAACATGTCAATTTATCATACACCCAAAAGCAAAAATTTTACTTGGCCAAGATAATGCTTTCCTTCTCTATCCACAAAAAGTAATCCATCCTGGCTATAATCAACCTGCTTTCAGTCTGACAAGACTTGGATGGATAGTACATGGGCCATACTTGATAAATGAAAGGAATTTTTATGTGAATGTGTGCAAACATGATGAGGAATATCTGAAGGAGATGATTGAAGAAAATTTCAAGATTGAAAATGGCTACAAGACGTCCAAACTGGCATATTCCAAGAATGATCAGAAAGCAATGGAGATATTTGAAAAGACAATCAGGAGGACAGAAGATCGGTTTGAGATAGGTCTGCCCTGGAGAAAAGAAAATTTGGTTTTACCTGAAAGTAAGAAAGCAGCAATCAACAGATTGAGATGTATGGAAAAAAAGATAGCCAGTAATGAAGAATTTGCTAAAGAATATTGCAACAAGATTGATGATTATCTAACTAAAAATTATGCAGAGAAAATGTCCTTCGAAAATTCTAATGACAACGGACGAGTTTGGTATCTACCACATTTTGGGGTGAAAAACCCGAATAAGCCTGGAAAATTCAGGCTTGTCTTCGATGCAGCGGCAAAAATATCTGGAGTGAGCCTTAACGACTACCTCCTCACAGGCCCAGATTTGTATCCATCACTGGTGACCATCTTGTGCAAGTTCCGGGAATATAAGTATGCATTTTGTGGAGATATCCGGGAAATGTTCCACCAGGTGTTGATTCGAAAAGAGGACAGGGTTTGTCAGAGATTTTTGTTCAGAGGCATGGACAGACGAAGGGAGCCAGACGTTTACGAGATGCGTGCCATGATATTTGGATCCGTTTGTTCCCCATCAATCGCCCAATTTGTTAAGAACTATAACGCAAATCTCTACAAAGAACAATACCCTGATATCATGAGAATAATGTGTGAACAGCACTATGTGGACGATTATCTTGATTGCAAAAATACTTTACAAGAAGCCATTGATACAGTTAAGTCCGTAATTGAAGTCCACAAAGCTGGGGGTTTCGACATGGTAAATTGGTTAAGTAATTCGAAAGAAGTATTGATATCCATTCCAGAAAGCCATAGAGCCAAAAGAAGAACACTGAATCTGGATTCAAGGAATTTGGAGAGGATTTTAGGACTATTCTGGAATACTGATGACGATACCTTTGTATTTCAATTCGAATTCACGAAAATTCCATCAGCACTTATGAATGGCCAAATCACTCCGACAAAAAGAGATCTTCTGCGAATCATCATGACAATTTTTGATCCGATAGGGTTTCTGTCTCCGCTTATTATAAAAGGAAGATTGATACTTCAAGATTGCTGGAGGGACTCTGTAGGATGGGACGAAAAAATTCCAGAACATATTTTAAAAAATTGGCGAAGGTGGTGTGGAAGCATAAAGAGTATTTCAACATTCACTATACCAAGGCAGTACTTTCCTATGAAGAGAGGTACTGAAAATGTCGAAATGCACATATTCTGCGATGGAAGTGATCGAGCATTTGCAGCAGTTGCCTACTATCGTAGCGAATCAGATAACAACGAGATAAAAGTATCTTTGGTTTCGTCGAAATGTAAAATAGGCCCGATGAATAAAATGTTGACTGTACCTCGGATGGAACTTGAAGGTGCTGTAATGGCAGCCAGGTTATCCAATCTCATCAGACAAGCAACAAGTTACCATATTTCTCAAATTTTTTGGTGGACAGATTCAAAAATAGTGTTGAGCTGGCTAAGATCAGATTCAAACAGGTTGAAAATATTTGAAGCACACAGAATACAAGAAATTTTGGAATTAACCGATATATCAAAATGGAAATGGGTACCGTCAAATTGTAACGTTGCTGATTTAGCTACGAAACAAAAGAACGACATTGATTTTTCCACCGATTCTTTCTGGCTACAAGGTCCAGATTTTTTGAAAATGTCAGAAGAATCTTGGCCGGTGGAAGAAAAGGAAGAAGAAGAATGTAAAATATTGGAGGAAGCATACATCAATTTAGTTGCAGAAAAGACAGATTATCTACCGGATGTCCGAAGATTTTCCAAATGGTTAAGAATTGTGAGATGTACCGCATGGATGATGAGATTTGTATCCAATTTGAAGAAAAATGTGCCGAAGCAAGAGGGAGAGCTCACGGTTGAAGAACTAACGAAGGCAGAAAACATTTGGTGGAAGAAAGTTCAGGAAGATCATTTCATGGAGGAAAAAAAGGAGTTGAGAAAGGGAAAACATATACAAAGAAATTCCAAGATACACCAACTGTCTCCATTTCTAGATAATAATGAAATTTTGAGGATGGATAGTCGAATTAAATATGCGGAAATTGATTTCGATACAAAATTTCCCATAATTCTTCCATCTGGAAAAGACGAAAAAATTGTAAGGCTGTTAGTGCAATATTATCATGAAAAAGTTGAACACATTGGACAAGAAACCGTTTTGAATAACCTGAAACAGAAATTTTGGATCATCAAAATGAGACAGACTGTTAAAATGGGAATTCGTAATTGTCAATTCTGCAAAATTCATAAAGCTAAGATTCTACAGCCTGAAATGTCTCCGTTGCCAGAGTACCGTTTGAAGACATTCTGCAGACCTTTCAGCTATTGCGGACTTGATTATTTTGGCCCACTCACTGTGAAAGTCAAGAGGAGTGTTGAAAAGCGATATGGTGCCTTATTCACCTGTCTAAATACCAGAGCGATTCACATAGAGGTGGCCAATTCATTAAACACAGATTCTGCATTGATGGCAATTAGAAGATTCATCGCAAGACGGGGAAAACCGATCGAATTACATTCCGATAATGGGACGAACTTTATAGGAGCAGAAAACGAAATGAAAAAATATCTGCAAGAACTTGACCAAAACAAAATAATAGCCGAACTTGGAAGCAAGAAAATCAAATGGATCTTCAATACGCCGGCAGCACCGCATACTGGGGGTGTTTGGGAAAGGATGGTGAAATCTGTGAAACAAGTATTTCATCAGTTATTGAAAGAACAACATCCCAAGGAAGAAATACTCACTACATTCTTGATGGAAGCTGAGAGCATAGTCAATTCCAGGCCAATTACATATGTTACAAAATATTTGATTGAATTCAACTAAAATCATCTTCTAGTTAGAAATTTGGAGTACCTAAGTGTTCAAAATGTGGTCCGTTTTCACGAATACACAAGTCGATCCTTATTTTTAAGAATGCATCAATCTTCTCCACGGCTGAGGATCAGCTATGAGATCATCGAAGTGATGTTAAATTATTTCTTTCCGCTCTTGACGTGAATTTACCTGTGTAGCATGGACTTTTTCTTTAATATAGGACTGAACTGTGTATTCCAATATATGGATTGAAATCACATGAACTCGCTGATTGAATATTACATGTTTCGGTTAAATTTATTTAATTTTTTTCCCATGACTCTCTGTTCAATTGATAACTCCCACATCAGAATAATCTCATTGATTGAATATCACATGTTTCGGTTAGATTTATTTAATTTTTTTCTTCATGACTCTCTGTTCAATTGATAACTCCCACATCAGAAAAATCTCATTGGTTTTGGTTGTCAATAAATAGGTAATAGTCTTTTATAATACTTACTCTCAACTGTTCAGCATTTCGAGTCGAAATATCCCGAAAACGCTACAAAGTATCAAGTCTTACCAAAAGCACATTTTCAGTGTGAAATTGAATCGTGTTCAAGTTAACGTTCACTTTGGACTAGAAAATTCAACATCAAAAAAGTTTTGCTTAAAAGTACTCGGTACGAACCGTCTTACTAGCGCCCTCTATGAGTGTCAGATATAAAAACAAATTCATGTGTCAGCTTTCAAAACACAT
>OU896715.1:20838994-20980050 GCA_918026855.4 Phaedon cochleariae | reverse complement strand
ATGAATTTGTTTTTGAGAGAACTCCAAGTTTCCCATCTAGATCCAGCACTCAGTTGGTGAATCAATGTTCATATTAGCAGAGAAGGCCATAGTAAATTTATTTTCTTTGACATACGGACACGAACTCAATGAATGTATGCATATTATTATCCTAATGTATGATTTTGTTTGCAATTTTTCCATGTTCATTATACATATATGCACCGAACATAGGCCCATAGTTAATTGCAACATGACTTTCTGAAGAATTGAAGATGTATAATACCTTATTCATTGTCCCGTAACTGTACTTAAATAATTATATCTTCAGGCAGAAACAGAGAACGCATACAACACACCCATCTTATTTTCTTCAGACGTGGGAAATATTTAGTGGTCAAACCAGCATGTGTGTAAGTTGACATTGAATTGTCGTATTTCTAATTTCGATTTCCTGAAAAGTGACTGACGAAACCCAATTCATACTTAGGTCGTAAACTAATAATAATTTTATGAACCAAATATTTTATGTTGAGTAAGAATAATATATTGGTTATTTTATAGAATGTTAATCCTCCATTTTTTTTTACATAAAACCTTGATATGACCATAAAAAAAACTGAAGATCATTTCCCACAGTAACCAGATTATTCAACGTTTCATGAAAAGCCTTTACAGTCAAGTCGATAAAGTTCCTAATATCATACATTATTCAAATCACCGAGTCAGTTTCTTGAAACGACTGAATTTTAATTAGTCTACAACATGTCTACAACATCGACAGTGTTACATTGTCATGAAGTTTTCGCTAGTGGAAATTATCATTCCAATTGGTTACTCCTTTTTTTGATGGTCAGCTCAGCATGAAAAGTAAGACTGTAACAGTATTGCGATAATTTACAATTTGGATCAAAACCAAACAGAAACGGGAAGCATAGCAACTCAAATATTTTTTTTCTAGGAATGTACAAGGTGTTCGACTGCCTAAGATTATCGAATTTAAAATTTCTATTCCGTCTATGAGACCAGAAGTATTAATTTGATGATTTTGAAACGTTTTCAGGAATCATAGGTGGTAATGATTCCAAACTCAACCAATTTAAGAACTTATAACCTCCAGAAGTTTTTAAAAAATCCAACACCTACCTACCTACCTACCTCCTCTCCCTAGGTACGCATCAGGATGTTCTTCGACCATCATAGGAATTTCCTTCCTTCCTTCCTTCCTTCCTTCCTTCCTTCCTTCCTTCCTTCCTTCCTTCCTTCCTTCCTTCCTTCCTTCCTTCCTTCCTTCCTTCCTTCCCCTTCCTTCCTTCCTTCCTTCCTTCTCCTTCCTTCCTTCCTTCCTTCCTTCCTTCCTTCCTTCCTTCCTTCCTTCCTTCCTTCCTTCCTTCCTTCCTTCCTTCCTTCCTTCCTTCCCTTCCTTCCTTCCTTCCTTCCTTCCTTCCTTCCTTCCTTCCTTCCTTCCTTCCTTCCTTCCTTCCTTCCTCCCCTCCTTCCTTCCTTCCTTCCTTCCTTCCTTCCTTCCTTCCTTCCTTCCTTCCTTCCTTCCTTCCTTCCTTCCTTCCTTCCTTCCTTCCTTCCTTCCTTCCTTCCTTCCTTCCTTCCTTCCTTCCTTCCTTCCTTCCTTCTTCCTTCCTTCCTTCCTTCCTTCCTTCCTTCCTTCCTTCCTTCCTTCCTTCCTTCCTTCCTTCCTTCCTTCCTTCCTTCCTTCCTTCCTTCCTTCCTTCCTTCCTTCCTTCCTTCCTTCCTTCCTTCCTTCCTTCCTTCCTTCCTTCCTTCTCTTCCTTCCTTCCTTCCTTCCTTCCTTCCTTCCTTCCTTCCTTCCTTCCTTCCTTCCTTCCTTCCTTCCTTCCTTCCTTCCTTCCTTCCTTCCTTCCTTCCTTCCTTCCTTCCTTCCTTCCTTCCTTCCTTCCTTCCTTCCTTCCTTCCTTCCTTCCTTCCTTCCTTCCTTCCTTCCTTCCTTCCTTCCTTCCTTCCTCATATTTTTGTCATACGGATAGAATTTCGAATCAACTAATGAACTGGGATGTACAATAACATTCAATCCATTTCTTCTTCAATAAATTGCCTGAATGTTATCTGTATGTCAGTAGCAGTCTCTTAGAAAAGATATACTGAAACAAGTTCGAACTAGGCAATTTATATTACAAAATGGAAACGAACTTCAGACATTCGGTTTATCGTCATCCGAGAGAAGTTTGAAATTGAAGTATCATCCGCTGCATTATGTATAAGACGAATATACATTTAGATTATGTTTTCATAGTTCTCGAGAGTTTCATTAATTGACTCTGAGATGAGTCTCAAGAAGTGCTGAAAATGTATTGAATAATGATTCCTATGAATTGAATCGTGAGGTAGAAGATTCGGAGCAAATTCGAAATTTACGGAAACATTCATTCTAGCTAGACAATGAAATATTATAGGATGTTGCTGTTACAGTTTTATCTCTTTCACTTCAGTTTATTCATTGTTTATAATATTTTTCTTGATTTTCAAATTCTTATTCTTATTTCTAATGTTATATCTTGCCCTCCACTGTATCAATGACAACAAATATCCATAAATTGCAAAATGAAGTTTTTTTCCCAGAAAGCAATAAAATGTGGTTTCAGTTTGAGTATTTGGCTTTTTCCTAGTTGAACATTTATGCAAGTCGGGCAACCAGCCATTCCCATTCCACCTGAAATGGGATCTTTTTTTGGGTGTTTCTTTCCTTGCCAGGTGGCGTTCGCGATTATTTTTCTGAATTTTCCTGAATACTATCTGTAGGAACCGACGAGATGAGATATTTATTTCTCAACATTTTTGGGATTCTCTCTATTCGTCTCCATTCTTTGAATAAACCCCAACACATTAAAGCCTCCAATGTCATTGGTAACTGTCCCGTTTTTTTTATTATATTTTCCCCTTTTTCTTTCGATATCAGAATCCAATATCTTTCCTTAGATGGCACGATAATTCACTCAAATTGGCGATAGCTGCGGCAATGCTAAACCAGGATGAAATGTACTACTAGTTCCGCAATTTTCTTTACGACAGTGTTATTTCAATGTCGGCGAAAATCCCAATAAGGGAACGTTTGATCATTAGAAGGCTTCTTTGTATCGCCTATAAATTCTGCCATAGCCGAATGAGTCGCCCTATTAGTTCGAACCTCCGGAAATAAATCACCGTCCCTTTACATAATCAATCGAAATATTTACTTCGCTGATCATTTTGGGTTGCTTCCACATTATTGGTTATACCCAAGAAACAATCAGTATACATTTGACCTTGGAATTTTCCGAACCGAAGAATAATACCATTCTATCTACGGCTATAACAGAAGACTGCTCTTTCTTTGTTGTTTTCGATTGAACAATGAGATAAATTGTATGTTTTCAATGGGAGAGTGGACTAATTATGAATTATTGGCATTCAATTACTCCACTGTGTTCTTAGGGACTCAAATTAATTTTTGCATTCCTCATGCTCTTGTTTATGTGAATAATGAGTCTTTGCGTTGTTCAACATTGTTGAATTTCAGAGCTCTTTACAAACGTAACTACCGTCATGGCCTCCATTTGGCGATACGTCTAGGGTTTCACGAGACTCTCGAAATTCGAGATTTCTCGTCTCGTCTCGATTTCGAGACGAGACTAACTTTTTTTTTTCGAGACGAGATCGAGAAAAGCACTTCGAGATTTTTCGAGAACGAGAAATTATTTCGAGATTTCTCGATCTGGAAAAAATATATGTGCTGCAATAACTCACAGCTCTAAATACTCAAGAAATGAGGAAATAAAAAACTTTGCGAAAAAATAATTTTAATTCATTTGAAACATGATAACAGAAAATAACAAAAAAATAACAAAGATGACAAAGTAAATAAAAAGGACAAAGGTAGAAATAAATATCTTCATATTCTTTTCGAACTTTGAACTATCAAATACGAAAATCAAATTTGAACACTCAAAAATTAACAAAACATAAGAAAATAAATTAACAATAAACAAAGTTTTTCAACAGAGAACAAAATTGTTGTTTACAGACTTGTAAATATATCTCTGGTACTTAGGCAAGAATTCAAACATAGTAAAAGTTGAGCCGATTCTCCAGTTAATCGGCTCCGTTCTTTTCTGATGATAAGTGTTGCTCTTGAAAACAGTCTTCCTGCCGGAACTGAAGTAGCTTGAATACTCGAAAAATCACGAGCCATCTTTGATAAATTCGGATATATGGCCTCGTTTTTTCTCCACCACTCTGGAATATCATGATTCCCTTCAGCTCTCTTAGACAAACAATATTCATCTCTATTCGTTTTCTCCAGTTATGCTCTCTGTTGCCGTTGCATTTTTCGAATAAACTTTGCAAATTAAAATCGTCGGTATTGTCATCAACATCATAGTCATCAGTAAGGGGCTGAGATGTTGAAGGAATATCGTAATTGGATTCTTTATACAAGTTTTCGAATTTAGATATTGCTTGTTGCTTCAAATCTCTTTCCCAATTCGTAATAATTATTAATAATGCTCAATAATTTTTTTTTTTTTTCGAGATACGACTGTTTCGATTATAAAAAATGAGTTTGTTGCTGTTGCTGTTGCTGTTACATTCTTCACGAACGAAGAAACAATTTCAAACTTCCACCTTTCGTACCTATAGATAAATTTAAAAGTATGGATAAAAGAATACGTAAATAGAAACTTCAAGGATTCGTTTGATTTTCATTTTTCGTAACAATATTCTGTATTTTTGCGCTAATACTCGGCTGTTTTTTCTATACGTGGCTTTTAGTTCATAGCATATATAGCCTCTGTATTTTGACGTAATTTTTTTATAGAGAAAATTCAATACCCTGTATTTTGGTGCAGCCTTTTAACCTATACATAGCATTTTTTAATAACGTTCAGTTTTTGTTTTCGAGACTCTCGAAATTTCGAGAGTCTCGAATCGAGAACGAGAAATTGTCTACGAGAAAAACATCGAGACGAGAGTTTGTTTATTTCTCGTCGAAGAGATTGGAGTCCTGTCGTTGAATAAAACACGAGATTAAACATAATATGAGGAAGACATGATATTATAAATCACTCTTGATTTTTTCGAGCAACCAGCATCATGTCCAAATATCTCCTATAATACTCCATAACGTTTAACATCAAATGTCCTCTAGAATGAATTAATATTATGATTTCATTATTAATACAAATGTATTATAAGCCACAACAGATGAGGAAATATTTTGAGACAATTGATTTTTTATGTCTAATTAGGAATTTAACCAATACAAAATTGAGAATTTATGAATTATTGAATAACTAATATTTATGAAGTTCCAATCGCATTTCAACATATGGCAACTGATGCTATGGTCTGTCCCTACTTGCCAAATCGTGACGTCAGTTTTTGTAACCGTTTTTTGTAGCCGTATGAAAATTACCGTGGCATCATTGTTGATTTTAGCATCTTGAAATCGAACGAAAAATTCTAGGAAAATATGAAATTGAAAGGTATTTGAGTGATGATTCTATTTAAGAATTTTAAAAAAATTAGGCCATATGCCCATTCCCTTACCTGATGAAACAATGACCTCATTGTGTTACAGTTGTGGTTATATCATTATACAATGAATAACGTCCCCAACGGAATGTCAATGAATATTCTTCTGATGACAGCTGTCCGAATTGAAAAATCATTTTCAGCCAACCTGTATGATTTGAGAGCCTGAAACATTTTCAGAAATGACTCATCTTTTCAATAAATGATATTGAGATTATTTTTTCTTAAAGTTTATAATTGTGACAACAGTGATATTTTCGGTAGGCATCTGCAGATGACATTATTTCGACCAAAAAATTCATAACTTTGATACGAATAAAGAGATATAGTCAACGATAGCATAGGAGTGAAGGTCACAGGGATGCTTCGAAAAATATGCAAATATACTGGGCATTCCATTTAAAAAAATGATTCCGACCCTCTAGATTATTTTTGGTGCGCCCTGTATATGCGGCAATAATTTCTAGTTATGGACCTTGTTGTCTCATTCACATTCGTTTTTAAATCAGGTTTCTAGCTATCATAGATGTCGAGCAATCGAGCTCCGACACACTAATGCCCACCCTTATAGATATGGCAAAAAGAAATAATTCGGACAGCATCCTCGAATAATGCTAATGGTTTTATCTTTTTAGTCACTTATTATTTCTTTATGATCAACATCAACGATCGGAATCTTTCAATCAAAATAAAATCAAAACAAATTTGGAAATTACTCAGATTTGGCTATGTTCAGAAATTATTTGTGTCACTGCTTTGTGTTCGTTTTTTTTTAGCAGTAAATCAAGCTTCTAGTTTGTTTGAGTTGAGCAAGAGATTAATGCTCCTACTGGATCATAAAAATCAAATCAGTGACGTCAGATTACGTGACCTTCATGATTTTTTGAGCATGTTGGGCTCTTCAAACGAACTGGCATCATGTTATTCGTGTTGTTGGATCATTTTGTTATTTTCTATTAAAGCCTTCAACTCAATTCCCTCACCCAGTGAAAAGAAGATTTCATTGTATCATCGTTAGTTATACAATAAATCCCGTCTCGAATTTTGAGCAATGTATGATACGATATGTCAAGCAATCAATGTCATATGTGACGAGCAGCGAAAGTGATTTCACTCTTATAATGTAACTGTGAATATCTCGAATAATAAAATTTGCTCACTTATTCAATATACCGTGTGACACAGACTCATGGTAGGTACACCCCACTCCCCTCTTTCTACATTGTTCATCTAGTTATTTTTTCACAGTGATTATTTCCTCAAACCAATCAGAACGTTCAAGTTAGGTACGCTACCTTGTATATTTCCGAATATACGTGGATATACATAGAGTTACACCGCCAATCAGAAATTTAGAATAATTTCCATGGTAACCAATTCATATTGTTTCATACAAACAAAACTCGTCGTAAAATGTTGACGTTCGTTCAGAAATACTCGAAAAAAAATCGCATCTAATGCAATTTGAATTTCAAACTATTCATGGTTATACATTTCAAATTTCCTGCAGTATTACAAATCGTGTCAGTTTAACAGAATATTCCTCCCACTTCGCGGTCGAATTATTTAAACTGTCAAACTGACACTCTTTGTAATTATGCATCAACAAGTCATCGATGTACAACCCGAATATTTTGTACTTATTAGTAATACTACTTCTGAATATTCTTCGGCATATATTTACTAGACGGCACTTTTTTACATATTTTTGGAATTGGTATCAGAACATCCTGTATATTATTGCATTCTCGAAATCTTCGTAATTTTCTGAATTTAATGACACCTTATGGTTGATATTTCATTTGTCAGAAAATCTATTTTATTTTTTGATCAAAAGAGCCATGAACTCTCTGAAATTATTCGAAATAATCAAAGTAGTGTTTTTTAGATTTAGATTAAGAGTGGGGCCTTCGAGCTATCTGCCTCCACACCGCGACCTTTTCAGATCCATTGTGTCTGTCCTCAAAGTAATTTAGAGTTCTTTGGCTAGCCCCGCCTTCTCTATGAGACTCCATAGGCTGGCTTCCAGATCCCCTGTGTAACTTTGGACCCTTGGTTTTTCCTCACCCATCAGCGTAAGGAACCTTAGTCTTGACATGCCCTCACAAGGCAAAGTATGTGTACTGCTATTGCCTCCTCTTCCTGACAGAACCTGCACAGCAGTTCTTCAGTCAGACCTATCTTACTCATGTGTTTGTTGATCCTACAATGCCCTGTGAGAAATTCCACTAGTATTCTAGTTGTACATCGTTTGTGGCTCAGAATATATTCTGTTATATGTGGCGATAGTTTTTTAATCAATCATTCTGCCTGTCTCATTCCTGGCGTGTTGTTCCACCATTCTTGAGATTTGGTTTGCATCCATGATTTGATATTTGTCTTTTGTATAGCTTTCGCAATACCACAAAAGGGTTCTGGGCCCTTCAGAGCTTTGTTTGCTTCTGCTCGGGCAAGTGAGTCTGCCTCTTCATTGCCCTCGTACCCTGTATGTGCTGGTCCCATACTAGAGTCAGTCTGTTCTGACCGCCCAGCTCATTTAGGGTTTCTGAGCAGTCCCATACTAGCTTTGTTAACTGCTTTGATTGCCGCCTGCCTATCCGAATAGATTGCATGCAATACTCTTGTCTTAACAATTTTGTTATGCAATGAAGTATTGCAATAATTTCTGCCTGAAACACCGTCGCGTATCTGCCCAAGCTAAGTGAGATTCTTGTCTTTGGCTTGGCCGCATAAATACCAGCTCCTGACCCTTCCTCGGTTTTGGAGCCGTCCTTATAGACAGCGATGTCTGCAAAATAGTGTTACACTAAATTCAGATTAAAAAAATGTTTTGACTAGAAATACTTGCCAAAAAAGTAAAACAAAATGCATTTGTACTCGAAACTCCATTTTTTCAAATGGTATCATAATGGTACTGTGACGTCATTCGGAAGTACCTACCATCGATTGGGTTGGTATATTTCAATCCATATTTATTCTTTTCATGTAGGTATAACCAATACTCAATAATGTAGTTGAAAACAGTCTGAATAGTTTTTTGTTAAAAAATTACAAGGTTCGCGCAATTATAACAAAATGCGAATTGACACATTTCTCATTTACCTATACGTTACCATGACACCATAATGGGCGAAACAGTGTGCGAAGTGAAATAGTGTGATATACAGGGTGTTTGGTGCATCGTGTGCCAAATTGAAATGGTCGAATGAAGGGGTCATCTGCTTTAAGACTAGTTAACACCTTTCATGTCCTGTGGATTATTTTTAATCGTCCTTTTTATCTGTTTATCAAAAAAAGACCCAAATTTTACATTCAAATTCAAATTTTGAAGAAAGTATAAGGCGTAGACTCTGGATTTTAATTTTATTCAGATGTGTATTGTGTTAGAGTACTTTTGAATACAAAACTAGTAACATAAGTCATCTAGTTTTTTTTAAATTCACTCGTAAAGTTTCGAAATATGTAAAACTCAAATTGAAGCCGTGACTTTACATGGCTACAAAAAAAAACCAAAAGCGACCATGATCTTCCAACTCCCTCAAAAGTTCTCTAGTCCATCCTCTTGCCAATAATGTGTCACATGCCATTAATATCTTTTAAGAACTTTGTGAATTTGCTAGAAATGTCAATCAAGTCTCATGAGGCTGTTATTAAAAATGATTTGACAAATTATTTTTGCGTAACTGTTACTCCAGAAACAAGTAAAATTTATATTTCTTGCACAACGTAATTCTGTTTGAACAAATCACGAACTGCCACCGGCCCCATAATTTTTTAGTCGAGATATCACTGCCTCTAGTGTCTCTGCTACTTAACGTGTTCATTTCATCGTACTCCGCGATTCTTTCATTCGTGGATTGGGCGCGATCGCCCTATTGTATGGCCGCCACGTTCCCCAGACCTAACTCCGTTAGACTTTTATGTCTGGGAACCTGCCAAAGGACTGGTATACGCCACGGAAGTTCCAACTAGGGATGTACTAGTCCAACGCATAGAAACGGCCTTCGATACCATTAAGGAGGAAATACGACTTCGAACAACAATTGTCGAAATACGAAACAGTTGTCGAGCCTGCATTCGCAACAGAGGTCAAAAATTTGAGCAGGATTTGTGAGATTTATGAAATGAATGCAAAATAAATGTTAAAAATGCAATTTTATTTTTTCTCAATTTCAAGTATAATCCATGAAAAAATAGAGATACGAGACAGATTTAACAAATTTGATAGGTTCAGGCATCATTCAAACAAAAATAATTTTTCAAATCCTAATTATGAATATTTGCTTTATGTGACTCGATCCACAATTATTCAAGCGAATTCACAGAGTTGTTAAAAGATATTAATGGCATTTGACACATCATAAGCGAGAGGATAGACTAGAGAACTTTCGAGGAAGTTGGAAGATCCTGGTCGCTGTTGGTTTTTTTTTGTAGCCATGTAAAGTCACAGCTTTAATTCGAGTTTCACACAGGGTTGGTCAAATCTTGATTTAAAAAAAAATCAAAAATCATTGATTTAAATAAAAAAATCATGATTTTTTGGATTTTTTGGATTTTTTGGATTTTTTGGATTTTTTGGATTTTTTGGATTTTTTGGATTTTTTGGATTTTTTGGATTTGTCTTAATGCGCGATAAATATAGGTACCTGTCAACATTCATGTCCATTTTTTAACTCAAAACTATTTTAATTTTGTGTATTTCATGAATTTGAGTATTATAAAATTAAAACAAAATATAATTCACAAAGAAATCCATTCTCAGTAGGACGATGTGGGTCGACCGACATGTCTGTACAAGAAAATTCCTGTAGCCTGTATATGTATATGTTTCAATATACAGTTTTTTTAGGGGTTTTACTATTTTATTTCAGTTTAATATTTTTTATTATTCAAATAAATAATAAATGTTCTCGAAATTATTATTTTGATTTAAATTGTGATTTAACAAAAAAAATCACTTGATTTAAATCATGATTATCTTGATTTAAATCAATTGATTTAAATCAGCCCAACCCTGGTTTCACATATTTCGAAACTTTGCGAGTAAATAAAAGAAAAACTAGATGACTTATGTCACTAGTTTTGTATTTCAAAGTACTCTAACACAAAACACATCTGAATAGAATTAAAATGCAGAGTCTACGCCTTATACTTTTTTCAAAATTTGAATGTGGAATTTGGGTCTTTTCTTGATGAACAGATAAGAAGACGATTAAAAATAATCCACAGGGCATGAAAGGTGTGAACTAGTCTCAAAGGATAGCAGATGACCCCTTCATTCGACCATTTCAATTTGTCACACGATGCACCAAACACCCTGTATATTGGATTTTTCGTATTAACTTTCAATGAAGCAAGAAAATAAGAAGTGATTTATATTTGATTTTATATAAAAAATACTGTTCAACTGCCTCAAAAAGCCTAAATTATTGTGAAACATTTCGAAATGAATGATTACTCGGATTTTTGCTTGATTGAGGACCATAAAGGTTAAAATATAATAATCCCGCATAGTTTTCAAGCAGTGCGCGAAGTATGTATTTCGTGCACTGTTTTTATTTTTCGCGCACTATTTCGAGCACAGTGTATCGGTAACATACTAGGAAACTAGAAAATAGTGCGCGAACGTTCTCATTTTTTGACGTTTGTAGAAAGAGTATTATATTTTTTCAATATCAATAATTCTTCAAATTGGCTACAAAACACAAATTAAATGTTGACGTTCCGATGATCTGTAATAATGGTAATTTCGAGGGTAATTTAGTCTCTTCTGTATGATCTGAAGAAATACTCGAACAATTTTCTAGCGAATGTATGTACATCATACTTAAAATATACTAATCACCTTGTTTTTTCAGATATGATGTCATGTTGTGAAGTAGCGAAAACAATAATAGAAAATTCACCTAATTCATCCATAATTTTCAGCCCAGCCGTCGTGGCCCACGATAACACGAAAACAACTTTTGTCTATCCCAAATTATTCAATTCACTGAGTAGCGATGTAAATTGGTGTGGTTCTGAAATTAAGGGGAAAGTAGTCATAAAATGGATGATATTATATAGGCATTCTAGTAGACAAAATATGAGAACATTATGTGTTTGTTTTGATATCTGTTTTCGTCTTAAATAATACTCTGTCTTGTTGAACTGAAAATTGCCTTTTTTGTTAGAAAGAGATAAAACATTCCTATAACATGAGGCTATTGTGATTATTGATATACAATGTGTTTCGAAATTCAACCGATAACTCTTGACAGGTGACATAGCATCCGTGATTTCATAATTATACTCTAATAGGGACATACAGTCTTCAAGTGTTCAGTTCTCGAGATACAGGGTGTTGAAGTTCAGAAATGAAAATAGTTTTCTCGGGATCACGCAAGAATGATTGAATATTTGCATTCAAATTCGGTAAGCATATGGTTCCATCTTTGAATAAGTCATTTTTTGACCAGAAAATCATTTCTGCCATTTTATCCAGTGGTGCGCTAAAGGGTGTTAACTTTTCCTATACCTATGCCGCCACTGATAATTTGCAATCTCTCAAATTCATTGTTTAATTTCGTTCGAAAAATGCATGACTTTCAACTGAGCTAAAATGAACACTTTTTGAGATTATTATATTTGCCCCAAAATGGAAGTGTGCATAGAAATTTCCCATCAGTCTCAGTAGGAGAAAATTGCAAGAATGTTTTTTTTTTCAGATACCGAAAGAGATCTTGAGAATATCTAATCTACTCACCGCTAGGAAATTATTATTGTGATTTTCTACTATTCTTAAAATGATGAAAAATCACTATTGAAGCTTCTATTTTGGGTTGAATAATTATCTCGAAAACTGAAAGTGATGCATTCTCTAACAGAATTGAACAATAAATTCGAGAAAATGAAAATAATCGAAATTTCATCAGTGGCCTAGAAAATATGGTAGGACGAGTTACCACAACCTCCTGTAGCGGACCAGTGTGTAAACATGTCCGGAATTGATTTCACCTTGCAAGCGTTGCCGCTCAAATTTAAAAAACACTAATAAAAGTGTGTTCCTATTATCTCCATATATCTCTATATCCATATATGGATAAAATTCGGTCATTTTGAAACCAAATATACTTCGATTTCGTTTTCAGCAGTTTTCATACATTCGTAGAGCGTCTTGTCGATTCAATTTCGAATTGATTGCTAGATTTTGAAGTGACTGTGTTTCAGGAAGTTTTTTCATATTGTCATGTAGTAAATCCTAATCATATTTTCATCTATCTGAATTCGAACATAATTATTCTTAATGAAAAACATTAATTCAAAATCTAATGTATTGCATGACACTCACACCTAGACAGGAACTAAAGTTTCCTATTACAACTAATATTTCCATTACCTGTATTAATTCGGATTGAACGAAAAATACATTGATTCTGAAAATGCTGAGATATAGAAATTAATATCCAATCAGAGAGGGAAATATTGGTTGGAGTAGTTTGATTATGAAAATACGAAGTTAGTCTACGTCGGGTGAAAGGTTTCCTGATGTGCCCATTGAAGATGAATTCTCTGATATCCGAATTGTAATTACCGATATTCGATTCAATAAACATGTTTCTTTTACTTTAAATACTCCTTTTATTTCTCTATGTTCCACCATATATCAACAAGCCTCTCAAAGCCAAGCGAGTAAGTAATTAAGTCTATGTAGTAAGTACCCTCAAGGGGTATGCATATTTTGAAAAAGTCATCATAAATACCTACACGACAATATCGAAAGAATATTTTCCTTCAAAAAATTCAAAATACCGCAGTGGATCAATATCCAATGAAATCTATATCCAATGAAATCAATTGCTAAAAGTGCATCCCAAAAACTTGGTTGTCTGTTCTGTCCACTGCTTATAATCTATATATGAGGCACAGATCCGACCTGTCCTGGAATACTGTTTCCATATTTGGAGTGCAGCACCCAAACATACTCTGAAACTGTTGAATTCTGTCCAAAAAAGGGCAATTCGTCCGTGGGTGATGCCTCGCTCACAAACTTACTCACTTCTCTGGAACACCGTAGAAAAGTTGGCGAACTGGCTCTATTTCATAGATATTTTCATGCTCTTCTGAAATATCAACAACATCGAGGATCTGGAACACATTGCCAAGGGAGGTGTTCCCCGAGGAATATAACATCCAGAAATTCAAGAAGAACACCAATTCCTACCTTATTTCCCTTGGATCTCCCGATGTTCTCTGCACATTACAGGATATTCCTTTTCGTGGGAACCAGAACATAAAAATAATAAAATCTGTTTGTAGGCATTTGACCTTGAACAAAAAAAAAGACCTGCAGGGCTAGAGAATAAGATTCTGGCCCCCCTTGAGATATTTTTTTGTTTCCTAGGTGTTTGTCTTGCTTGTCACTTTGAAACGGCTCGGCCAATTTATACAAAAACGAGGCGGTTTTGGGTAGAGAACCGAAAATCAAAAGTTAATTGATGCTGCAGTCTTGACACTAGACCACGAGATCACAACCGTTTTCATGCCAAAAACTAGTAAAAGAGATAGGTACCTTACCACATGAATTTTACTCGATCTCGCTAGCTTGTTTCTCTCGAAAGTTGAAGGGACTTTTACGTTCTCACTGATACGTTATATATGTTCATACCAGCTGAAGAAACTCACATCTAACAATTCGAAAATGCCAATGTTGAGTAGGACAAAGACACTATTTAGGTTTGGAAAACATTTCTGGCACACCCTGTCTATATTTTTTGAACACTTAATAGTATATTCTAAAAGGTTCCGTATATATTTGGTCCGATGGTTCTAATTACCCAACGTTCTTAATGGCTATGCGTCAAATTTACCGTAAAATATCTAATATTATCTCCAAACGTGTATTTATTGGCTACTTCCAACGGGACGCCAAGCTACAAATGACGGCAATTAGCAGAATGATCTGCTTACTAGAGCCGGCTGTGGCTGAACTGAAAATATCTATCTATACAGGGTGTTGCTGAATTCGATCGACAATGTTTCACATCAGGTGATATCCTCCGTGATTGTATAACGACGAAGGTATAAGGACGGGACATAATAGGGTCAAATGAATAATATCCATCTTTCGAGATAACGGGCGTTGAAGTTGAGAACTAGAAATTGTAAATTTTTTCGTTCAATCCCAATTAAGTATACAGTCTGTCCAAGATAAGGTTGCACAGCATGGGGATCTCGGAAACGGTAGGAAATACGAAGTCGGTTAAATGGGGTAAAAGTTGCGCATTCGGAGGCTCATACCAACATTCAACAGCCTTCAAAACATTTCAAA
This sequence comes from Phaedon cochleariae, assembly GCA_918026855.4. Taxonomy (NCBI): domain Eukaryota; kingdom Metazoa; phylum Arthropoda; class Insecta; order Coleoptera; family Chrysomelidae; genus Phaedon; species Phaedon cochleariae. The sequence continues at coordinate 20,965,217 of OU896715.1, read as the reverse complement.
ATTGTTCTTACTCTTTCAGTTATATCGAAAAAAGTGAATTTTTGGAATATCATTTTTTTTCTCCGTTATTATTAGAGATGCACAAAAACTGAAAATACTTTTTAATTGCAACTTTTGATGATGTTTAACGTGGTGTTACCGATTTTTTCATGCGACGTTTCGTATTCGTAGAACCATCAACTTTTGTTTTTTAAAGACGGTCCTCATAATTTTCTCAAAGATTCTGAAAGCTTTTTCATTCTGAATTCAATTATGTATTATGCAAGGTGATTTTAATGTGTTTCGACCTATTTCTATCCATCATCTATGTTTTTTCGAAATTCCAAAGGAAAAATGCCATCAGTTCCACTTATTTCTGATCATTTAGTGTCAAACATTGATGGATTAGTTATTCAATACTTAAAAGTGAATAAAACATATTTCACTAAATTATACAATGCAGCGCTTCAATTTCTTAATGAATTCTTACACGAATTACTCCTCGAATTACTCTAATAACTCAACTTTGACAATACCAACAGAAACATTCATAAAAAATATTCAAGATGATAACCATTATTTCCTGAACATAGATATTCTCTTCTCACAGTTGCCTCTAAGACATAAATATAAGCATTTCTGGGGTTATACTATTGGATGCTTCGATAACACTGTCCCTCATTTCTTCTTCATTATCAGAGTTCAAACAAAGCTTTTGATATATCCTCAAAGAAAAAATTCCAGCGGTGTCAAATCAGGCGACCGCGCCGGCCAAGGGACTGTAGAAAGAGTACCAATCCATTTTTGGAGCGTCATCTTGTTGAAACCAACAGTTCACAACTTCCGCAATCGGTAAATTATCCAGATCTTCCTCAAGATGATCTTCAAACAAATTTCTATAACGTTCGGAAGTCAATGTTTCATGGTAATTAAAAGGACCAATAATAATATGTGGAATGCAATACTTGGTACACCGAAACGGTGTTGGTGTCTAGCTGTTTTGTATATAAATGTTCATTTTTCTCGTGACCAATGATGTGTATTTTTTATCTTGAAGATACCCCTATTAGTGACCATGCTGTCATCAGTTCAGATGAATTTTCGAGGGAAATCTTCGAAATTTTGACATTTCCTGGTATACCACAAACAGAATGTCCTGCGCCTTTCGTCATCGCCTGGTCTTAGCGCTTGAGATATTCTGAATTTGTATGGATGGAATTTTTGATTCCGCAAAATGAAATGGTTTGTTGATTGGAACCAGTTGATTAGGTATTAGTGTGCTGACTAATTTTCCATTAAAATAAGTGGAGCTAATGGCATTTTTCCTTTGGAATTTCGAAAAAATATTGATGATGGCTTAAACATAGGTCGAACATACAAACCACCTTGTATAATATATGGTTAAATTCAGGAGAAAAAATCTTTCAGAATCTGTGAGAAAATTATCAGGACCGTATTTAAAAAACAAAAGTTGATGATGGTTCTACGAATACGAAACGTCGCATAAAAAAATTGGTATTACCACGTTAAACGTCATCGAAAAATGCTATGGAGAAGTATTTTCAGTTTTTCTGTACCTCTAATAATAACGGAGAAAAAAAAATAAATAGATATTCCGAAAATTCGCTTTTTTTTTCGATTTGAAAAACTGAAAACAATTTCGAAAATTTCCGAAGACTGGGTATGAGCCTCCGAATGCACAACTTCTTCCCCATTTAACCGACTTCGTATCTCCTACCGTTTCCGAGATCCCCATGCTGTGTAATCTCATTTTGGACAGACTGTATAGATTGGACTTCAAATAGGTCAACTTTTGACCAGAAACTCATTTGGGACATTTCGCCGAGTGTTGCGCTACTGGGGATTGTAGTAAATTTTTCTCACATATATACAGGGTGTTTCAAAAAAACCTGACCCCCTTGCTAGGGTAGGTAGATCACTTCAAAATAAGTTGGGTTTGCTCAGTGAAAAAATGTCTTAACGGCATCCGTTTCCATGTTACAAGGTGTTGAAAAAATTACTTTTTTACACATTTTTCACGATTATGTCGAAACTACTGGAAACTTTGTGGTGAAATTTTGTACGGATGTTTCTTGAAATCTGACACATCGCATGAATTTGTTTTTATATCTGACTCTCATAGAGGGCGCTAGTTACACGGTTCGTACCGAGTAGTTTAGAACATAACTTTTTTGAGGTTAGATTTCCCAATCCAAATATGATATGAACTTAAACCTCATTCAATTTTACACCAAAAAGGAACTCTTGGTGAAACTCGATACTGTGTTCCGTTTTCGGAATATTTTGATTTGAAAATATTGGAGTGGATATTGATGCTGGTATAAAATGAATTTTATTGAGTTCAATTACCTATTTATTCAGATTCAAAAACAATAGGATCATTCTTGTGCTGAAGTTATTGATGGAACAAAGAATCATAAGTTGAAAATTAAGAGATATTTGACAAGAAACATGAAATATTGAATCAGTTAGAGTAAGTGTTCAAAATGTCCTACGTTTCGACGAATACACGATTCTATATTCTTTTCTTAAGAATGTATTATTCTTCTAAACAGTTGAGGATCAGGTGTTAGGTCATTTAAGTGATGTTCAATTATGTCTCACAACTCTTGACGTGAATTTACCTATGTAGCTTAGACTTTCTGCTCAACTGTGTAATCCATGTTCTTAGTCAAATCTGTTTCGATGTTATTCTTGTGATTGATAGTAGATAAGCTACCGCGTACCTGGGCCCAGTCCATCCAGTTCTCGAGCTCTTGCAGACAATAGGGGGGTCTAGTTGTGGTTTGTGCAGACTTTTCCAGGTGCACAAGTGTCGTCGACAATGACCAGAAGGTGTTGTCACCGGAGATTCACCTTGTCACATGTATTTTCACCTGTCTCACCTGTGTCACCGAATGAATTTGCGATTCACCTTGCCTATTTGTGGTTTGTGCAGACTTTTCCAGGTGCACAAGTGTCATCGACAATGACCAGAAGCTGTTGTCACCGAAGATTCACTTTGTCACCTGTCACCTATAGGTACATTTCACCTGTTTCACCTACTTTACTGATTCACAATTATATGTTCCAAATTCTAGTTCCACAGACCTCAATCACCCTATATACATGTTTGAAATATCAATTGGATATCGCAAGCTGACCCAGAGGTCAGGATTATCATGTTTTTATTTTGAATGATATGAGACCTTGTTATTCATATATTTTTTTCTGCAGTTCGATTGAATGTTATTCAAAATTCAGCTGACAAGTTATTTGTGCCATTAAGGACCATTTTGGAGAAATTTTGCTGAACTTTCAGTTCCAGGAAAGTATAAAAGCTGTGATTATGTTATACCTCAATATCAGGTATACCTGCTGTGAATTGTTTGTGTTGTGGTAACTTATTGGTGAGTACCTCGTAATATGTTTTATTTCTTGTGTTTTATTGATGGGTACATGCTATCAGGATAGCTATTATCGGTTTGGGTTTATTGAATGAAATCGAAACAGTGGAATATAGGTGTACAATTTATTTATTGATCATGAATTAGGAAGATATGATACTACAATATTTTTATTACATTAGTGAGGGGGTTATACCTTACTAAACGGTCATGTAATATTATACAGTAGGCAGAGGTGTTTGCAGGAATGTTTTGATTTGTTTCAAATTCGAGGCGAATGTCCACACTACCTGTCTTAAGAGATTCGTTTTGTCTACTACAATCTATTACAATTAATGGTGCTATATCATGGAATTTTGATAATGTTAGACACGGTTCACCAGAATTTTTATAGTAATATGACTCTTGAAATCGTGCATACATTTCATATATAACAGAAAACTGATATTTATTGAAATTGAGATTCAAATTGTCATAGGGGTACACTTCAGAGTTCAGGTAAAGTTTCATATTGGTGAGATTACAGTGATCGAATTGACTCATATTTTTTTGAATGTCATTTTTTCTGTTCGTTTGGAAACCGACAATAACAAATCTTGGCTTTTCCATTTGGCTGGATGCTTTGACGTTCCAGGAGTGGCGCATAGTTGACTGTAAAAGAGGATATTCATGATGTTCCCATGACCTGAAGGCTATCTCCAAATCTCTTCCCTTTTCAATATACTTGATTAACCGTAATTTTTCCACATCTGAAACCTGGATATGGTGAATTTTCCATAGAACTTTGGTTAATTCAATTTTCGGTTTTTCTCCTGCCTTCGAGGATATCGTAGGATTAATATCATTGCTACTCCTGATGAGAACAAGTTCTTGCCGAATATTCACCAGAATTTTCTTGAAATCCTCACAAAATCCCAATAGATGTTTGAGTGGTAGACAAACGCTAAAGTTCCCCTGAAGATCAACAATTTCCGGATGACCAAGATGATTCCAACCAGCATTTATATATCTATTGCATTCATTATTTGTATAAGAAATGTAGCCCTTCATAGCTGATGTGATTCCAGGATTACGAACTCGATCCACAACGGACCCACCAATTTCATATCGGATTTCATCAAATAGAAAAGCAATACCATTGTTGATAAAGTTCAGTGTAGCACTCACTTTATCTTCACTGTCAGTAATTCTACCTTCTAGATAAATGTAACTTTGTGATGGTAATGTGTAAATATCCTGCGTTTGAATCGGAACACGTATCTCGAATGACTTATTTAGGCTTGTATTGGCATATGGCGGATGAGAGTGCATTTCACAATTCGTTATCGCATTGTCCATCATCACATGTTCACCAATATTCAAAATATTGAAACTCATGTTTGTTGTGTTTCACTTTTTCTTCCGCAGGAACACCTCAGGAGAATGAAGATTCTTCTAAGACCAGCGTTGATGTCCAATTTTAGGTTATACCAAAATTCGTGAAAAGTCTTCGTTTTGTTTTTTATAATAATAATTTGAAACCGAGTGAAATGAGGAACTGCTGATTTTCAGGTGTTAACTGTTTGATGTCACCTTTCGGACTGATACTTTTGATTGATGAAGAACGCGTCTCCTGACCCATTGTTGTTGTTGTTGTTGTTGTTGTTGTTGATGACATTGGAATATTATAGCGAAACACCATATTCACTAGATCTCTTTCAAATGCAACCTGACTGTTATGACTTCCTTTTGGAAATTAATTAAGGTTCCAGTTTGATCGACTATTCTGAGAATTATTTCATCAATGTAATTGGAACTGATTGGTAGATAAATGACATTTGACACTTTCTCAACTATTCGAAATCCACTAGGCACTGATGGATAAAACATGTGCAATGTGTGAACGGAAGAATTATTATTATACGAATTCGTTGTTAAATTACATTCAACACACACTGAATTCACCTTGGAAATATTAATTGGAAAATCTGATATATGTTTTTTATTAGCTTCCAATTTCCTCTTACTGAAACCTAACAGAGTTGCTATCGAGTCAGGTTTATCAAAGTGTATGAGTTTGTTGCATGTTATCTCATACCTTAGAGTATTACGATTAGCATTCAATTTGAGCTGAATCTCGGCAGTTTTCTCTTCCTCTTTCACAATAGTATTTGAAATTTGAGCTTTTTTTCCCTCCTTCTCTTTATCCTTTTGATGCAATTCATCCAATTGCATCATAATATTCCGTTCAATGTCTTCAATTTCATAGGAACCTTCAGGAATAATCAATGTGTGTTTGCCGACATAGAATCTGTTATTTTTCTCATCTATATTGGGAATAGTGTTGAAGGTCACGAAGTCAATCAGACCTAAGACATGGGTTTTATTATCATCTAAAATGATAGGTGGATGGATTTTAGCTGATAATACAGAATCTCTCGCGGATAAGGTGAAAGTATATGAACACGTCATGATTGTGATAAGGTCATTGAAAGAATGAGATAAAGTTTATATTTTATTGAGAGAGAAATTTCAAACATAACTGACCGCAATTCACAGAATTAAAAGTTTGATATACAGTGTGATTATATAAAATATGACAAGGTCCATTGGAATTGAAGTAATCTAAAGTTTCCAGTGGTGGTCGCAAATTACCATAGCTATCAAAATAGACGATTTGTGGTCCTATTTTTTTGTAGGCAGTCCAATGCGTCCCCGGTCCATCTTTGTTATCCAAGTTTATGACGCCACGTTCTTTCCTTCTGATTCTCTTGGGAAGATCATTCCTCATAAATACACCCCTAAAATGGGGAATGTTGAGTTCTTTAACGTACTTCAGAATATCCAAATTGGATAGTGGGAAATTGAGTGGTATCCTCTTACGAGATTCCCGACGTTTATTCATCCTCATCTTGTTGATATTAGAATAATACTATGATGGTTATCTTAAAAAAAGTCCCAAACCAGTTTTATATGGTCTCAAATACATTCCTTTCCCCATTGCAATAGCTTCCATTGTTTTATTATGCCGTTGGGATTCTTCCAATTGATTTTTTGCTGATCTGGCATCAGTGACAGCCTTAGCTACACCTGCAGCGCCACCTGTGATTGCTCCAAGAGCACTCAATCCCGCGAAAATCGGAATCAGGGGTAACAAGCCACCTCTCTTTGGAATTTTAACAATACGTGTTGGTTTGATGTTGAGTTTTTTCGTTGACCTTAAGGCTACCTTGACTGCATCGCCCACAGTCTTGGGTTTTTGGGAGATGATGTGCTTTTTAATTTGTCCGATTGCTTTAGCGAAACATACCCCCTTTTTTATTTGTTTCTTCTTGATAATCCTCTTCTTATTATTCCTACGTTTGGTATTTCCTTTGGAACTCTTTCGAGCCATCTGAACTGTAAGAAACTCTCTCGTATACTGACTCTTTCTTATTGATAATAATTATACAATTAGGTGAATTTGAGTTTTTTATTTCCGTGATCGTTGCTTTCTTCTTCTTCTTCTTCTTCTATCTCTGTATCCAAACTTCTCTTTCTAGAATTTGTTGTCGTTGTTGTTGTTGTTGTTGCAATATTTAACGGTTCACTCATATCACTTGATTGAGTGCCTCCCTTATCATCTATTGTTCTCAATCTTCTTTTCGCGGTTACCCCTTGTCTACGGTTGATCATATGTCCGAGCACATTTTTAGGCTTCTTAACAGGAATGGTGTCTGAGATATCTGTGTTATCCAATTTCCTCTTGTTTGCACATCTTTTATTCATGGGATAATCGTCAGCAATATCGATATCCATCAAGTCCTCCTTCTCACAACGCTCTTCATTATCATCATTCTGTGATTTCTTCTTTCTATTTATCTTTTTTTGTTTTCCTATCCGTTTAGTTTGTTTAACAATTCTATTTGTTGGAATTCCTTCCTTTAGGATTCGCATACTGCTTTCAATATTTCCTAGAGATTTTTCTAAAATAACCTTCGTTCTTCTTAAAACTACCAGACATTTGTTGACATCTTGTTGTTTTCGTTTTCGATTTTGTTCTTGATTTCCTATTCCCATCCCCAATTTCACTTTAGCTTTCATAGCACCAGCGACGCCTAAAGCTGCTAATCTCTGTCCATAGGAATTATTCTTTAATCTGAATTGAGCCATTGCCTTGTCTGCCAGAATTCTATCTGCCTTATGACGATGTTTCAAATCTTTTTCTTTGGAATATGCTATGTCATGTTCCTTGCAAGCTTCATCTAATCCGTTTATACCCTTATCTCCTCGAGCGAGTCTTTTTTCCAATTTTGTTCCAGGACCACAGAATCTATATCCACCAGGTATATGTAACTCGAAAGGTAGTTTATTTATGGCAGTATTCAAAAGCCCATCACCTGAATAGTAGCGTGGCATTTGTGTGTGTGTGTGTGTGTTTATTCAGTGAAATACAGAAAGCAACTGATCATTAAATTATTTATTTTTTTCATGAAATGAAAGTTGTTCCACAAAAAACGACTCTAAATATTGAAAATAATATATTCGAGGGGGAAGAGGAATTCAAAAAACATGGAATATTGTTTCCACATACAATGAGGTGTATTATTGTGGGTCCTTCGAACTGCGGTAAAACCAATGTTATGATCAATCTTCTCGAACATAAGAATGGATTGAAATTTGAGAATATTTATGTGTACTCTAAATCTTTATATCAACCGAAATATAAATATCTAGAGGAATTGATCAAACCAATAAAGGGTATGGGATATTATGCATTCAGTGCCAGTGATAGTATTATGCATCCGTCAGAGGCTAAACCGAATTCGATATTCATATTCGATGATGTTGCATGTGACAACCAAGAAGTAATTCGTGAATACTTCAGTATGTCTAGACACGCACTAGTAGACCCCTTTTACCTGAATCAGAGCTACGCTAAAATTCCTAAACACCTGATCAGAGACAACTGTAACTCCTTAATTTTATTCAAAATGGATGATATGAATTTACGTCACGTTTATGCAGACCATGTGGGGTCAGATATGCCATTTGATGAATTCAAAACTATGTGTTCGTTATGCTGGAAGGATCCATATGGTTTTCTTTCAATATTCAAAGATTGTAAGATCAATGAAGGTCGCTATCGGAAAGGAATTGATAATTTCATACTCATATAAACTCAAAGGACCTCGAACCCAAGCTGATTAGAGCTGATCAAATACCCGATCATGTATCTGATCAGATACCCGATTGAAGCTGATCAGAGCTGATCAGATACCCGATCGAAGCTGATCAGATACCTGATCGAAGCTGATCAGAGCTGATCAGATACCCGATCGAAGCTGATCAGATACCTGATCGAAGCTGATCAGAGCTGATCAGTAACCCGATCGAAGCTGATCAGAGCTGATCAGATACCCGATCAGAGCTGATCCGATACCAGATCGAAGCAGATCAGATACCCCCATGCTAACCTGTTAAACAAACAAAGAAATGAAGTCGAATGAGAAAGAAATCAAAAAGAGATTGATAGCTAAACGTAAAACGGTGAGAGATAAATTGGATATTTTGAAGCATGGAGAGATGGTGCATGAGAATATGTTCAATCCTATTACAAAACACCTGAAAAGTATCGAAACTACATTACAGAGTACTGGTCAGCAACAACAACAACAACAACAAATTCCATATCAGAAAAATGCTGCTGCAGAGCAACTAGATTCCTTCAAATCACCGTTCATGATGAAACCTAAAAGGAATTTACTGAACTATGAGACACCTAGGAATAATATTGGAGAGCCGGAGAGTAAGCCTAAAATTCCTCGACGTCTATCCTTGCAACTCCTCACACCAGCAGATTTGAAAAATGATGAACCTTATACTGAGAATGACTATGAGGACGATGATGATGATGAACCTAGTGAGTTGAAGCAATCAATTTTAGAGGATATCAAATCTGATGAAGAAAATGAACAGCAAGAAACACCATCAGCCGATCGCCTCATGGATATTACGCAAGAATCGTATGCTGACTATTTAGAGCAATATGATCCTTTACCCAGAAAATATATCAATAGTATGTATCAGGATGAGGACAACAAAGAGTTTGATCATAAGTATGGAGTAAGATTAGACAGGAATACTGAAAAACTCATGATTGGTGATTCTAGAATACACATTGAAGGATCCGATGTAATTCTCAAGAATAAGAGGTATAAAGGTACTCAAGGTTTATACGAGCTATTGTTCAAGAAAGACCCCCATGATTTCACCAGGGAGGATGAGCATAATTATAAGCAGATAGTGACGAAAACTAATGCCCATCGGAGATATTACAAGGCGAATAAGCAAGTGGATGGTAGTAAGCTACAAAAGTATAGAAAAATTATTGCTCCAATGACGAGTTCTTCCTCCATTGGAAAAGGAATGTTAATGGAGGTGACTAACAATAAGATAGATTACATTCGATGGGATGATCCAAATGAACTTTGCGACAGATTACGGTTACTGTTGGCTTCGAAGTCAGTAGGGCACACCGGTCATACTAATGAAATTAACTCTATCGTTGAGGAGTTGCGTGAAGCTCATATCATTGCATAAAGAGAGAGAGAGAGAGAGAGAGAATGGCAACAATCGCTAAAAAACAAGTGGTTGAAGAGATCCACAAACCAGCAAGAATCAATTTCAAAAGACGTAAAGTCATCATCAAAGGACTCGATGATCTTTTTCAAGCCGATTTGGTGGAGATGATACCATATGCCCGCGAGAACCAGGGTTACAAATATATATTGGTTGTCATAAATTGCTTCTCGAAATTCGTTTGGGCAATTCCTTTGAGGAATAAATCGAGTACAGAAGTGAGTAAAGCCATGGAAATTATTTTCAAAGAGCAGTCTCCTCAAAATCTACAAACAGATCAAGGAACTGAATTCTTCAATAGAGAATTCCAAAAACTCATGAAGAAATATGGTGTGCACCATTACAACACGTTCAGCGAAAAGAAGGCCTCGATTGTAGAGCGAGTCAACCGGACTTTGAAAAATATGATGTGGAAAGGATTCAGTTTACAGGGGAACTATAAATGGTTGGAATTATTGAGGAAGATCGTCAATAAATATAACAACACAACACACAGGACTATAAAAATTAAACCCTCTGAGGTTACGAAAAGAAATGAGAAAATGCTACTGCAAACCGCATATAACCGCCTCAAATTCGTAGATTTGAAACACAAATTTGATATTGGTGATTATGTACGTATATCCAAGGTTCGCGGAGTTTTCGATAAAAAATATTACCCTAATTGGTCTACTGAGATCTTCCGTATAAGAAAAGTACAATTGACAAACCCAGTTACATACTTATTGAAAGATGATTCTAACAAGGATATTCTTGGAGGGTTCTATAACGAACAATTGCAAAAAGTAAGATATCCAGACGTATATCTCGTAGAGAAAGTGTTGAAGAGAAGAAAGGGTCAGGTGTTTGTCAAATGGCTTGGATTCGATGATAAGCATAATAGCTGGATAAACGAGGATAATATCGCATGATCTTGCGCAATCGGAGGACTATATAAAGAGCTCATCACGATTTAGAATTTCAATCACTTTCCAATCAACACTTTCAGCAGTAATATCTAAGTGTGTGTGTGTGTGTTAATTTTGAAAAAATGTTCATAATTGACGTACAAGGTTTCCAGTATGGAAAAGATAACTTTTTGTGTAGAGAAATTGCCATTTTGAATGTGGACAATGGTGTGTGGCAACATCGATTCATCACTTTACCACTTGACATGTCACACTACAATTCAACTGTTCTCAAACATATGGAATGGTCCACTAAACACTTGCATGGATTGGAATGGAGTCATAAGGAATCATCTATTACAACAATACGGTATGAGCAAATAACTGAATTCATCAAGAAATGCATTGGCTGTTACGAAGGAGAAGAAATTCTAGTGAAGGGGTTAGAAAAGAAGATATGGTTGGAGAGACTACTAAGGATGAACAATATTATTGATTTACATGAACAAGGATGCCCTGCAATTGAGGACTTGAAGTTATTTTTAAGATCAAATCATTGCAACCAACATTTATATAATAATTCTAATTGTGCTCTAGAAAATGTCTATTATTTATGGTACTGGTACCTTCACTGTAAACTCTGATGATAAATCGGTTCAGAATAAATAAAAACAACATTCACGATTTCGATTATTTATTGCTTCCTATCATATAATATTCACAAAAACAAGCAACTTCCAACAACAACAACAACAAAAACAACAACTACAACAAAATACAACAACAACAACGATTCAGTCAATGATTTCACTACAAAATAAATTTTGTTTCATTCCATAGTCGTCTAATATTTGATGTAATTTCAATGAAATTGGACAAAAACAAAACATTTCATCACACCTCGGGCATGAGAAGGTTCCAAAATCTACAATACCATTCAACTCCCTGCATTTTTGCTCTCCACTACTTGCAGTATATACCACTATTATATGCCCATCACCATCACTCCTCTCCACGTCAATCGTGCCAGTTCCCTCTTCCTGTTGTTGTTGTTGTTTTTGTTGTTGTTGTTGTGGCTCCTAGAACATTTTCCCCCTATCATTGATTCACACATCACCCATCACTCTCGAATATCTCCACCTGTGATTCAACGAATGGGGATGATGGTCCTTCTTCTTCTTCTCCTTCCCGAGGCGAGTAGGCTTCCACTTCGAGAGAAGAAGATGTTTCTCCTCCCTCAATTCTCCTCCGCTTCTCTGAAGATACATCTTCTTCGAGGGCAAAGTTGAACCGCTTACTCGCCTCTTGCAATAGGTCCAACTCCCGATCATTTTTGGCAACAGCCCTTGTGAACTTGATAGGGAGGTTGCCAAATTTTTTCTGAAGGGTGATGAGCTTTGGGCTGTATTTCAAATATATGACAATACAGTCATCACCCTTCTTCTCTATGTCTTTCACACCGAATCTGGAAATAAAATGCGAGTTAATTTAACTATTGGGGGGCGGGAGTTAATGTAACGGTAGAAAAATAGGTTGGAACTATTAGGGGACATAAAATATGTATTGCTGAATCTATGAGAATTATTCGAAGAATGAGACCAAAAATAATACTCACTTGAATAGTTGTGTGAAAACAACCATAGCCATGTCAGCTGGGAAGCTCCTCTTGTCCGTGATGTTTATAATGAGAGTGGATGGTACACCTGCCATTTTAGGACTGCTGTTTGCTGCTGCTGCTGCTGCTTCAGAATGTACTCGTAAAATGTGATTTGATGGATGGAAATTGCAAATTTATATCGGTCGATATGAGAGAAAAAAAAAATAAAAAAAAGACACACATGTTTGTTGCAGACTTTGTTATTAGTTGAAGAAACATACGATCATTGATAAACTTGTTTTTCAGACTAATTTGATATGATGTTGCTGACTGTGGCAAAATGTTGAAATCGCATGATTGATTCATGGGGAATTTTTTCGAGATAAGTTGCGAAGTGATGTGTGCAAATTGTTTGCGTGCGTCACGTACACGAGGCGATTTTTTCTCTTATCAAAAACTGATATCGGGAAGTTATAAATTTCATACATTTTCATTATCAGCGTATTTTCTGCTGCTGCTCATTCATCGTACACACATATCCAGTTACCAAAACCCATACCAACGTTCACATCTAGAGCCGTCTTCTGTTGCCAGAGTAAGTTGTAAATAATGGATCATTTGGCTAGTAAAGTTATAAAGAAAATTGATCAAGTTTATGGGGTGATTGAAACAAAAGATGAATATTGTAAATGGATCAAATTAGTGCAAAAATCTATTCGTTTATTACAAAAATGTATCAAGACAAAAGCAAATTGTGTTGAAAATTTTTCCAAAATTGAATCATGTTTAGGTCTCCTGAAATATCATAAAGAAAAATTACATCAATTAAAAGATAAAGCAAAGCATCAAAATCGTAATTTGGTTTGGAAAGATTTGGATTCATGTTTCAAAAATAGAATAAGAACTGGTGCTATTATCAATAAAAAAATAAAAGACCCAAAAATATTCCTGTCAAAGAGTTTCAAGAGTTTTTCCATCAAAATCCGAGGTGAACTGAGAAAATCCATATTGAAGGTGAACGCCGTATTCTTGGGGAATTTCGTAAAACCGAAAACTTTGGAGACTGACATTAAACATTTCAATACGAAATCTCAAATCATTGATAATAACACCAATTTGAAGTCATGGTTTGATGAGCATATTAGGGATAGGATATTGAAAGCACTGGAGGAATTTCAGGAGAAAGATAGTGGGTGGGCATTGTATCAAATTTTACAACTAAAACTGAACATTAATCAATATTCACCGATTAACGTTGGTAATTCTACTTATGTTGAGTTACCAAAGTTTATCAGGAATACCAAAAGTGTAATTAATATCAGGAATCATGATTCATATTGCTTTTTATGGTCAGTTGTGTGTGCTCTCTATCCAGTTGGCCCAGAAAAAAATTCAAGTAAAACATCTTCTTATCCTCATTTTAGTGAAGTTTTGAAATATAATGGTATCAAATTCCCAATGAGATTGAAAGATGTTAAAAAATTTGAAATCATGAATGAACTTTCTATTAATGTTTTTACAACTAATGAGAGGGGAAAGCATATCGAAATACTTCCCCTATGCTTGAGTAGTACTGATTTTTCAAGAAGAATCAATTTATTAATGGTGTCATCACCGCCGCATCCTCAGGAAAATGATCTCAATGGAGATGAGGAAGAGGAAGATGTTCATTCCAAAAACAGAATTTATCACTTCGCTTACATAAAAAATCTATCTAAATTACTACACCGGCAACTGGGGGATATATCTCATAAAAAATGGTTATGTGATCGCTGTCTGAATCATTTCAGTACTTGTGAGAATCTGGAAAAACATTCTATTAAATGCAGAAAAATCAATAACACTCAAGTCGAATTACCAAAAGTGAATGAGAAAATTTTAAAATTCAAGAATTTTAAGAATAAAGAAAAGGTTCCATTCGTTATTTATGCTGATTTAGAGTGTCTGTTGGAAAAGTGTGATGGGCAATCCACGATCAAGACTAGGAAATCTCAAAAACATGTACCGTTCACTATTGGTTACATGCTTGTTTGTTCATATGATAATTCCCTTTGTAAATTCGATTATTATACCGGTAGGGATTGTATATCCTGGTTTGTCAAACAACTGAAAGCTTTAGCTTTTCAAATCGATGGAATTTTGAGCAATCCGAAACCGATGAAACCTTTGACACTGGAGCAATTCCATAATTTTCAAAAGGCTTCATGCTGTCATATTTGTTTGAAATCTTTCACTATTGACGATCGAAAAATCAGAGACCATTCACACCTCACAGGCGAATACAGAGGGGCCGCACATAATCATTGTAATATAGGTTATCAAGATAGTCATACGGTACCTGTAATTTTTCATAATATGTCTGGATATGATAGCCACTTCCTCATAAGAAATTTGAGTACTGAAATCGAGGGTAAGGTGTCTATATTGCCTGTGAACAAAGAAAAATATATTTCTTTCACTAAATATATCGATGGGACGAGAATTAATTTGAGATTTCTCGACTCCTTCAGATTCATGGCTAGCAGTTTGGATACCTTATCCTCATACTTAACAAATGATCAAAAAACGATCACAAAACGATACTGCCATAATGAAGCAGAATTCAGTTTGCTCACACGTAAAGGTATTTGTCCTTATGACTATTTAGACTCTTGGGAAAAATTAGCAGAAACTAGTTTACCAATAAAGAAACAATTTTATAACAAATTAACAGGTAATGGGGTGTCAAAAAAGGATTATGAACATGCGAACATGGTTTGGCGTACGTTTGGGATCAAAACATTAAAAGAATATGTTGAATTGTATTTGAAAACTGATATTTTACTACTGGCAGACATATTTGAAAATTTCAGGACAACCTGTATGAATACCTATCAACTCGATAGTTTGCACTACTATACAGCACCTGGGTTAGCTTTTGATAGCATGCTCAAAATTACACAAGTAGAATTGGAACTCTTAACAGATATTGATATGATAATGTTTATAGAAAAAGGGGT
Source organism: Phaedon cochleariae (assembly GCA_918026855.4). NCBI lineage: Eukaryota > Metazoa > Arthropoda > Insecta > Coleoptera > Chrysomelidae > Phaedon > Phaedon cochleariae. The sequence continues at coordinate 20,949,748 of OU896715.1, read as the reverse complement.
CAGAGGTGGCGTATCGCAGTGCTCGCATCGTTATGCGAAAGCAAACAACAAATATATGGGAAACGAATATGATCCGCAAAGTCCTTCATCATATCTGATGTATTTTGATGTGAATAATTTATATGGGGCTGCGATGAGCTTACCTCTCCCCACAAGTGAATTCGAGTGGGTAGAAGATATTTATTCGATTGGCAATATAATGAATGTTCCGGATGACAATGATCTTGGTTATATTCTTGAGGTGGATCTTGATTACCCCCGTGAACTCTTTGAAAGTCACAAAGATCTACCTCTCTGTCCTGAACACATGAAACCACCATGTGCTAAATCCGGATTGAAAAAATTACTTACAACTTTTTACAAAAAGAAAAACTACATCATTCATTATAAAAATTTGAAACAAGCTCTCAGCTTAGGTATGAAAATCGAAAAAATTCACAAAGTATTGCAGTTCAAACAATCGTCTTGGTTACAAAAATACATTCACTTGAACAATGAACTGAGAAAGAAGTGTAAAAATGAGTTTGATAAAAATTTTTATAAACTTATGAATAACGCTGTTTTTGGCAAGACTATTGAGAATGTTAGGAAATATAAAGATGTTAAATTAGTTACAAAATGGTCAGGTAGATATGGAGCTAGTTACTATATCTCGCAACCTAATTTCCACAGTTGTACTATATTTGATGAGGATATGGTTATCATTGAAATGAAAAGGTTGAAAGTAAAACTAAATAAACCTATTTATGTTGGATTCAGTGTGTTAGACATTTCAAAAACATTCCTTTATGATTTCCATTACTCTTATATAAAACCCAAATTCGGGAATAATGCAAAATTATTATACACCGATACAGATTCATTATTGTATCAATTCATCGATAACGACATTTATGAACACATTAAATCCGACATAGATAGGTTTGACACTTCTGATTATCAGCATGATAACATCTACGGTATTCCTTTGAGGAATAAAAAAGTTCTAGGAGTTATGAAAGACGAGCTTTCCGGACGAATAATGTCCGAATTCATTGGGTTAAGATCTAAAATGTATACGTTCAGAATCTTCAAAAGTGAAAGTGAAATGCAGCAAGATATGAAACGAAAAAGACAGGAGCTGGAAGAACAAGACCTTAATGAACAAGAAATCGAGAAGGCTATGAGCAATTTAGGTGTCACAAAAAAATTAAAAGGTGTTCAAAGAGCTGCACTGAAAACTATCACTTTTGAAGATTATTATAATTGCCTATTCAATAATACTTCTACCGAAGTCAATCAATATCTGATTAGGTCTCAAAAACATGAGGTACATACAATTGAACAGAAAAAAGTCGCTCTGAATCCCTATGATGATAAAAGGATAGTTGATTATCTCCATACTGATACATTGCCCTGGGGTTAGAATTTTTCCATAGTTTGTATTTCAATCAAATTATATTTTTCATCTTTTGTTTCAATCCAGACGCTGTAAACATGAGTAACGCCAACAACAACAACAACAACCATAATTTGATACAAGAAAATAGTATAAGCAGCTCCTCTGGCAATGGAGAAGGTACACCACCGGGCATCAACGGACCATCAAGATACCAATGCACCCGTTGTGGTAAACTGTTCCCCAGTTACACTGGATATGGGTTATGCTATACATGTCTCCGGACTGAAAATGAAAATGCGTATAGAGATCGGCTACAGCGCCAAAGGGACATGCATAGTAGATTCAAGCGACAACGCTAGTATCCAGTGTGTGAACATCAACCCATCCAGCATCAGTCCACTGATAATCTCCAAACAGGCAACACGCGTGATGTCAATCAAAATTTTCATCATCCTACTGCTGTTGCATGTAGCAGAATTAGCACCCCAGAAATTATTCTCAGAATATACTCCAAAGAACAGTACCCTATACATCCAACATGAGATACCCAATAGGGCGACTTTACAAGTCACTTACAGCAATCTGTTAACAAAGTATCCTGATATCAAGGTATATTCGATTCAGTCTATGGAGAATAGTGGATTAATGCTCCAATCCAACAACAACAACTACAACAAGAGCAACAACGAGCCTACAAAATATCCAGGTTTCAATTCATCAGATCACTCTATGTACACTGGTGGAGGGTTGATGCAGGAATATAACATCGGTGGCAGTGGGGCAGTGGTAGCATCGCCTACAGTAAATTGTGAATCGTATAAAAATCAGATCGAAAACTATCAAGAAGAGTTGAACAATACGATTGACGAGTTATTCGAAACCAAACAAAAGTTCAGTAACTGTAGCCAAGAACTGCAAATCAAGGTGAATGAAACAGCTACAGAGTTGAACCAAATTAGATCGGATATAGCCGCATGTATGACACTCAGTTCTGGATTCAAGATAGAAGCTGATTTGTGGGCCTCAAGATATGCAGATTTAAAATTCGGAAAGTCATCTACGCCCGCACCTAGCAGTTCAATAACAAACAATCAGAAGGATTCTTCTGCATACCTTACTTTGGAATGGAATTATTCTAGCTGCTTGCAGGAGCTGAGACGTTGTAAAAGTCATTATTGATATTGAAGCTCTTTCCATATATGTTATTTATGATAAATAAAAATCTCTTTACGCTTTGAATATTTTTATTCTTTATTCATTTGGGAATCAATACATGCAAACATAATATTGATATGTCATGTTTCCTTTCTTCGGGACATCAATCATCATCTTCATTCCTCATTGATTAACCATATTGTTATACGTTCACATGTTTCACAACGTATCATTTTAGTTTTTCTAACTCCCCAACCCAGCGTATTACTGATAAGGGTGCATTTGGAGGTTCTCCAACAACCCGTACAAGTATATGAAACATACATCCTGAAAATTGTGCTGTCAAGTGGAATAGTCTTCTTCAAGAATGATTCACATCGACACCAACAGCTCCTTTTATACTTATCAACATATCACGTAACTTATTCACTTGGATTTTCTCGATAACATCTAGATGAACCCAAAGTTCCATGTTGTTTTTCGTGAGAATCACATGATTCATTTCATCCTCTGACCAATAATTCAATGTTAAATCATCGAATGTATATTCGTAATCGCAAAACACTTTCAGGGCACTATCTTGCTTTTCCATAAAATCCAAAAACTCTTCGAATTCACAATGAGACAACATAATTTGTCTTTTAGTATTTACATCTTCTATTGTAACTATATCACTTGCCAAGACAGTTATTTTCAAATCATTTTCCACATTATATCTAAGAAAAATGGGTATTGGCCTGATCTGCCTATGACAGGCAGCGACATGCCCCTGACAGAATCTTTCTTCATCATCAAAAACTTGCGACCACATCCTCGTAATTTCATGTATGTAATGATTGAATGCTTTTTGAGATATAACTTCATTTGATGGAAAAAATTATAGATCAAAGTACAATTACCAGGTTGAAGAACAATGTATCTCTCAAACATTCATTATAGGAACATGAAATCTATTATGAATTACATATTATGCAGCACCAAATACATGATACTGTTGACCTCTGGGTCAGCTTGCGATATCCAATTGATATTTCAAACATGTATATAGGGTGATTGAGGTCTGTGGAACTAGAATTTGGAACATATAATTGTGAATCAGTAAAGTAGGTGAAACAGGTGAAATGTACCTATAGGTGACAGGTGACAAAGTGAATCTTCGGTGACAACAGCTTCTGGTCATTGTCGATGACACTTGTGCACCTGGAAAAGTCTGCACAAACCACAAATAGGCAAGGTGAATCGCAAATTCATTCGGTGACACAGGTGAGACAGGTGAAAATACATGTGACAAGGTGAATCTCCGGTGACAACACCTTCTGGTCATTGTCGACGACACTTGTGCACCTGGAAAAGTCTGCACAAACCACAACTAGACCCCCCTATTGTCTGCAAGAGCTCGAGAACTGGATGGACTGGGCCCAGGTACGCGGTAGCTTATCTACTATTGATTGTTAAATCAATAAGTTTAGCATCAGAAATGTATTGCTGTTTTCGGTTTTCAATATATAGGTGATAATTTTTCATAATACTCGCTCTATTACATAGCTTTATACCAGCAACAGTTATCACTTGATCATTTTCAAATCGAAATATTTCGAAAACGGAACACAGTATCGAGTTTTACCGAGAGTACCTTTTTGGTGTGAAATTGAATGATGTTCAAGTTCACATCAAATTTAGATTGAAAAATCTAACCTCAAAAAAGTTATGTTCAAAACTACTCGGTACGAACCGTGTAACTAGCGCCCTCTATGAGAGTCAGATATAGAAACAAAGGCATGCGATGTGTCAGATTCCAAGAAACATCCACACAAAATTTCATCACAATGTTGCCAGTAGTTTCGACATAATCTTGAAAAATGTGTGAAAAAATCCTTTTTTCAACACCTTGTATCTTGATAACGGATGCCGTAACGACATTTTTTTACTGAGTAAACCCAACTTATTTTGCAGTGTTCTACCTACCCTAGTGAGGGGGTCAGGTTTTTTTTAAACACCCTGTATACTTTCGACGTCACACTGGTGAAATGATGATTTTTTTACCTCCTGAAATTTAAGAAGAACACCAATTCCTACCTTATTTCCCTTGGTTCCCACGATGTTCTCTCAACATTACAGGATATCCCTTTTCGTGGGAACCAGAACATAAAAAAAGGACAACAAATATGGCGACCATTGTTTAGAGCGAATTTTGATTATTTTTTCCTGAAGTTTTCTTTGTGTCTGAGTAATGGTAATGGCTTTTTTCGAAACATGCAGCAAGTTCATAAAATTGCTGAAACAAAATCCAGAAAGTTTCGTTCAACCACCAAAACTCTTAAGAAGACCATCAGTAAATATTCCGAAATCATCACATGCAACAAAAAAGACTGTAGAAATTGTTGATACTGCTTCTGCAGCTATTCTTTACTTGTTGCTACCAGTGAAATCCAGAATCCTGTATATATGATGCAGCTCGCTTCTCGCTTCAGAAAATGGTGTTCCGAAAAGAAGGCGCAGGGCTATGCGGAAAATGTAAAGTTGGTATGAACTTCCTCGGGCGAAAATATATCACATTATCGCCCTCGTGAATAATACGTCACTTCTGCCCCCCCTTTTGTTACCTGAAAAATCAACTTCTGCTCCCGCCGGCGTAATATAGCTGATTATAATATATCAAGGGAGCAGAGAGCATTGAACACACATGGGGAGGAAATGGACCTTCTCTCCCAAGATATGTATATGATTTTACCCACGAACGCATATATTATTTGAGCGCGTCGTCGATTCAAATCAACCAAATCAATGTGTTACGTGATCTAAGGTGACAGACAGTATTTGAATCTGGACCGAAATCAATTTGACATTGACAGTACTGTCACATTGAATTTGTTTATTGTGTAATTGCATTTCATTCGAAGATTCGATTGAGTAAGTTTGGAATATGAGGAAATGAGATCATTAGAGTTCAAAAATGAAATTGTTATTTGTTTTTTATAGTGATGAAAACACTGATTAGGTACTTGGGTAACACAGATCTTATCTCCACCTAGAAAGCAAGCTAAAGCCAATGTATTTTTTTTTCTCTCCCGTGTGAGTTAATTGACAGGTTTGTGTCCTTAAATAAGGACGCAATATTTCAGGGTAAAAATAGTAATATTTTAAAGTAAAATATATCTGCCATAATTTTATGTATCGTTTTTTAAGGACCATCCTGTATGATCCGTATATACCTGATCAAATTCATTGGATCAAACCAGTTCGCTCATTGTCACCAATTACAATTTCCGATTGTTCTTTTTCAACACCTTTATGGAAATCGAAATCACCTAGCTCGACGGTCCGCTCCGGATGGCTAATTTCATGTTCAATTTATCAGCAACTATATACTGTCGTAATTAATAATGCTCAATTATTCACTCTCGAGTTTGCATTAACATGGTAGGTATGTCGCCGTTGAAATGGAATTTTCTTTCGCATATTCGAAATGTGAGTTGAAGAGATATTTTCGGCCATTACAGAGGTCGAGTAAAACTGCTTGTAATGGTGGATTTGCAGGTGTTTCAAGTCCTGAAAGTTAAGGTGGATTTATATATGCACCGCTTTTACATTAATCTGTTGCTCTCATTAACTGTCATTGAAGTTAATTTTCATTTAAGGACTATGATACCTTTATGCACCACCTTTTTTAAATTTCAAACTCTTCTTCTTCAGCAAAACAAATTCATCAGCGTACTTAGCCCGATGAAAATATTTGTGTCATAACATTCAGTGATCACATAATTACAATAAGAATCATACATATTGTTTTCATAGTCTAATTTGAACATATGACTAGAATCTTCAGAATTTTCAGCCACATTTTGGAAAAAGAAGTGAAAGAAATTGTTTGTCTGACTTCCGACAGAATCGCTTGCGCAAGTAAAATTTCGTAATCTTTTACCGAACAGTTAATGAAAGATAAAATTCAATATAGGTGCATAAATGAATGAACGAGAATACCAAGTTTTAACTTATTAGTGAAATCGTTAATGATTGTGGAATAATTACAGATTATAATGAAAAAGCGGTGTGCATAAATCCGCCTTTAGTTTTGAGCAATAGTACAGGAATATGATTTACCTAAGCATACAAAAATCGTAAGGACTGTATTATATGAGTAATAAACTCCTCCATTTGCCAATTTCGCGTATTGTATATCATTTTAATTTGTGTCATATTATTATCCCTGATCATCATACTGATATACAGGGTGTACGGAAAGATCATGTTGTAAATGATAGGGCTAAGCCGAAATATTGTTAGTACATAAAAAAAATGGCTATCGCACTTCGTTACGGAGTCATTGATTTTGAAAGTTGGAATGAATGGAATGAATTTTATGTATAACTGTTAATGGTATCAATGATAATCAGGCAGGTAAATAAACTCATACTAATGCACCTTACCACACATAAACTGCTTTTCAGTGATAATGTTTTATACAAGATGATAAGAATAGTTAGTGAATTGGGCGTCCTGATTCCGAATCTGAAGTCATTTTCGACCTATTTTAACTCCTAATATCATTTTCCGGAACTTGGGGTAGTTCCATGATGGCTGTTGGCGAGCAGTGTATATCACTGAAGATAACCCCACATGGTCATAGAGTACATTATTGGTATATCTCTCGCTCCAGCAAGTTTCAGGATCCTTACCCAACGATTAGGTAAGATACAGGGGTGTTTCCATTAGAAGTGGGTCACACTGTATATCATTAATGGAACTCACAATATGAATAAATATTCAACTTTTTCGTAAGAACATTCAGATTTGTTTTTGGAAGAGGTTCCTTTGAATATTCGAGATGATATGTCGCTGATGCGCGATGGTGCCCCTCCTCATTTCGACAAAGCTGTAGAGTTCATTTGAACATCAAATTTGCCCATGGTCCTTTTTCTTTCCTCTATCTGTGATCAGCTAGGAGCTATTTTTATGGTCAGTTCAAACAACCAATCGTAGGTTGTCTTCTTCACGAGATTCTTGGTTAGCCTAGGGACGCGACTCAGAAGATATTTGGTTCCTGTCCACTGAGCGAGGAGGGACACATCCACCTGTTGACAAGGTTCTCCACTATCTCCAAGCTACCCACCATCAGCTTGAGAAGGACTGATTAGGAGTAGCCTACCCCCTTCATTCCCCATGGTTGTAATGGTTACAGCATAAGGATCATAAGCAGGCCAGAGTTCTTCATTTTTTAATATTTTTATAACTTTAATATTTCATCTCCTTGATTCATTAGTATTCATGATATATCTTCAACATTTGTAACCCCAACCATAGTACTATGCGGCGGCGAATTTCCCTTGAATATCAATGAATATACTTGAGATTATGATTTATTGAACTATCAGTCTTTCTCGAAATTTTGGAAATTTATGAGATATCTGCATTGATCTGAATCTGTGACATATTTGACTTCCATATTTTGTATATCTACACCCTGCGCCTTTATGGAGAAATAAATCTGGTTGTTTTATAGTTGAATTTCATTGAAACAGCTGTCATCATCACTTTTACCCCAATAAAATTAGCAGAGCCATTTTAACATTTCAGATTCGCAATAGTCCTCTAATATGTTACTAACTTGGACGTAATTTATTACCATATTCGCGAATTTATTACCCTTCAGTTAACAGAAGAAACCAACGGCTCTGCTAGCTTTATGTCAACCTATCAGAACCATAGCTAAAAATTTATTATTTTCGAGAATTCCAAATTTACCATAATTTATCGTTCTCAACCTAGCAGAACCAACACTCCAATCACAGGTTATTTGAAATTCTATTGAGTCATCAATAAATTAACAGTTTATTACTAATTTATTACCACATTCGCAAATTTGCAACCCTCCTTTCATCAGAAAAAACCAACGGCTCTGCTTAGTTGACATAAAGTAATAGAAACGTCAATTCAAGAGCTAATTTTGGTATTACAATGGACGACATTTTTGTGTCGGTTGCAGAAAATTTCCATTCTCTGGTTGTTCAACAGCGAGTTAGTGTCGTTTCAAAGTGTCTGGAGATACACATAATATCTCAGGTTAGAGATCTCGAGGGGTCAGAGGTTTGATAAATCTTCGTCACGCTTGTGCAAACTGCAAACGTGCCGTATGCACCGTGTCATCTACGCCACAGACTCTACATACTATACAAGTTACAAGTTGTTTTCGAATTGACTCACGAGCAGGAAACGGCCGTGGTTGATTGCATAGCTCAAAGGCAGCAGGCAGCTGCGAAAGCGGCAACGCTGTTTACTCGTTTGGGCACGGAATCCAGTGACCAAGGACGATCTTTTCTTATAATCGACACCACTGTTTGGCAAGTTTATAGTTTGTTTCGTAGCATCCACCCAACAGAATGTTACGTACGACTACGATCGCGTGAAAGGCTCAAACGATAAAAACATATTATGAATTGAAAGGTATTTGAGTGATGATTCAATTTAATAAAAAAATAGTCCACTCGAATATTGTATCGTCGAGCTATTGGATTATTATTTTACTTTTCCTTTTTAGTTCCTTTGTATCTTCCAATTTCAACGAATGATTTATAATCTATACGACCCCTAAAACCCCAGATACAAATTTCGAATACAATCGGATTATAATTATAAAACTCGTCTGCCGTCCTGGATCTGCAATCTTGGATTTGACCTAATTTCGATTGTTGATGAATCATAATCTCTGACCCCGAAAACCCACAGATACACATATTGAATAGAATCGGATCATAATTACAAAACTCGTCCACCATATTGGTTCCGCCATCTTGAATTTACAAATTTTGACGAAAGAATCATAATCTCCGACCCAGAAAACCCACAGTTACCAATTTTGAATAGAGTCGAATCGTAGTTACGATACTCGTGTGTGATATTTGATCTGCCATCTTGATTTCTTTTCAATAAAAAGTTTCCTATGGTTTTTCTAACAAATCTAAGAATATCATGTATACCAAGTTTAATCTTTGGAAGAAGTCCATGGTAACTCAAAGTGGAGTGTTGTAGTTCATAGATGAAAACCCAAAGTCATCTCCACAACTTTTATTTAATGATCCTAGATCATATAAGGGAACATGTTTCGGGCTTATATAAGCCCATCATCAGCCAAGAAAATGTAAAGTTCTAGGAAAGATAGATTTTGACCTATGGTATGATACAATAATATTTTACTTACATGGAAGTGAAAAATGTTGCAATGTGTATAAAATAAGCAATAACGGAGCAAGCAAGTTTTATGTTACAATTATCAGTAGTTTTGGCGTGAAAGCGTACCAAGCAAACGGTGACGTGACAATGACGTAAAATCCGATGTTTTTCTTCGCCCAAAAAAGTGCTGAACGCATCCAAAAAAGTTTTTCCAACACTAACTACAAAAACTACCATTATTCACTCCTTTTCGAGGCGTAAAGTGTGTTTTTATTACCAAGTTAGTTTTCGTCATGTTATTAAATACTAGTCAATAAATACATAACCACCTTTGTTATAATTAACCCGAATTTACTGTTCTGATGCGAGATTCGCATTCATGGCACTCGAATCTAGTAGGTATTTATCAATAACTATACTTGTCATATGCTCTCATGGTTATGGCTACTAGATTTTAATTAGAAATTAAGAGAAGTGATTTCATAGTGTTAATAGGTTCATATTTCTGTTTCACAGAACTAAAATGATTGAAATGTCGTGCTCGGCTAACGCTTCGGGATATAATCTTGGTCCCATGGCTAATACTGATATTCTTTACTACACAGAAAGAAATGACAAGGTAAATTTAAAAAAAAAATCTTTGAATACTACAAAAACTTCTTTTGCTATAGCGCCAATGAAAGTTTCTGTGGATATCATAATCCATTTCTTTTAAAATCCCCAAATGAGATTCATCAACATCAAGAGACATTTCGGTACTTCTACAGAAAGTTTCTTTCATTGTGAAAAAATTTGTTCGTTGTCTCAACAAATAGTTCTGTACACTGGAAAGAAGAATTCGCTAGAATTCTGAAACATTAAAGAATAGTTCGATAGTCATAAAGAAATTTCTATTGGTATAACAGAATGTGTTCCTTGTGTCAAACGATAGTTATTCATATGTTAAAGAATGGTTCTGTTGAATTCTGTACCATTAATAGGAAATGTATCATAACCGGAACGAAATAATTCGTTCAATGGTAAAGAAATATTCATAATCGCGAAAGATATTTCTGTACAGGTTGAATAATGGTTCTATTGATTATTTGTGTTTACAGAATGGTTCTATTAATGGTATAGAATTGTTCATTACCAGAACAGATATTGCCAAAGTAGGCCCGACTAGGAAAAATGAACTTTGGGAGTCCCTTATGGTGAACTTCAAGACATTCTTCTTTCCTGACGGATCTTTGATAACTTTTTTTCCTGTCGGCTTGAGGTAGGATGTAAGAACCAGAATGTCACCGCAATTGTTCCTTCTGAAAGTGAGTCTGTCTAATTAAGTCATATTTGTTATTCAAGGGAGAAAGATGAACTAATCAACCTGATAAATACTTACTTTCTGATTGGATATCATTAATTTTGAAGGTTTCTCTGAATTTTTCTGAGAATATTTCATTTGATTTCTGGAAAAAATCTTCTCATGAATCAATGTCAACCTGAAATAGTACAAGAATAATTAACAGAAAAAATAAACGCATTAGTGAAGAAGCCAAAACCTCTGAAACAAGATAAAAGTGTGAACAAATAACATACCAGTCTATATCCAAGTGGGTTGATATAATGCTTCCAAGTCTTGAGAATACCATAGCAGTATTATCTTCCTTGTTCTGTCGAATGTGTTTCAACCGTCCATGGCGTGTCTTGATCCACCCTTCTCAAAAATTTTAAGAAAGTGAAATGCAAGCGGAAGTAAACAACCTTTTGCTTCAATATGCTGGAGAACTGCCTCTTCGTCCACGAAAGTTTCAGAGACTTCATTGTTTATAGTAAACTGAATAATTTTTCCTACATATATAATCATTTCTAATAAGTCATTGTTGTAATAGATATTCCGTTTTGCCCACACACTTCGAGTAATTCGTAAAATTCTGACCTTAGGACCAGATCACCCACTTTAATTTCAACGAATTTTTTAAGATGATAGATCAACTTCTTATCTTGAAAACTACGAGTAAAAGTTCATAAGAACTTCTTTCTATTTTCTCGCCTTCATTGTTGTCACAATATATTGATGTAACCATACCTATACTCATATTAATGTAACACCCTGTATATTGATAAATGTATATCACACAATTAGGTATCGGTAGGTACCCAGTATCCAAATCTCGCTAAGCTGATATAGGGTTAAGTACACTTACCTTGATACCTATCAATCGGAAAGAAAATTGAAAACAACACTCAACACCGATGCATTCACTGTCAATACTAAATAAAAAATGAATAACCTAACCAAATTTGAAAATAGACCAATACATCATGTTCGGTGACATCAGGTGAGCGTATAAGCACGAATCTGATTGGTGAATAATGACATAATGTTTCTTGCGTTTCTTGAACTGAAACAGAACTATTTGTTTTATTTAAAGAACATTCTTTCGAAACAATGACTTCACTCATGATCTTTCAATATTACAGAACTATTCCTATCCGCATGAGATATTTACTTTAATATTCAAAGAAAGATTTTTTGTCAATTCTAACGAAATATTCCATGAGTGGTATAAAATTATCATTGAAAATGTCAAAATGAATAGTACAGATCAAACTTTGATACCAACAGTATTTTCTGTAATCTTATACCTAGCTATTCTATCAATATTATAGAATGATAAGTTAATAGTAAAGAAATTATATATGATCGGAGACAACTACTTACAGAAATTTATTGTAAAATTAACAGAAAATCTGCAACATTCTGTATCTTTCGTGACAATGGTTCTGTTTATAGTAAAAAAATTCTGTAACGCTGAAATAATTCTTCGTTAAATTCGATACAGAACCCGTTCTGTTAATGCTATCAAATTATTTTTTTCTGTGTACCTTGGTGTATAAATAATAACTATTTCACTTTAAAAAACGTTTCATCGAACCATTTATTTTTTGGAACTTTTCATATTTCCTCGATATTGTCAGTTGATGAAATACTTGATCCATTGTAGAACTGAGAATAGTACTTATCTTCAACTATCCCCTATTCAGTATTCATTAAAATCATTTCATGTTGTTGCAATATCATATAAGATATTGAACAGGATACCAAAGGAGTCGATCTGATCCACTCGATACTTATCTTTAACTATCCCCTATTCAGTATTCATTAAAATCATTTCATGTTGTTGCAATAATTATCATATAAGATGTTGAACAGGATTCCAAAGGAGTCGATCTGATCCACTCGACTTTTGTAATGGAAAAAAATGTATTTCAAAACTGAGTAAAGGACAAATAAAAGAGGCCCCGAGAATTGCATTGTCTGATGGGGTCCCTAATAGGGTTATTCCGGTCCTGCTGCGCACATTACTACTAATTTTTTGTATTGAATTTGCCGTTACTTATTGATGGAAATCCAAAGTCAATATGAGAAACTTTTCACAAAATTCTTGAAAATACTACCGGTGTGAAAATAGAAACGGTCGCCGTATCGGAAACGAAATAATAGTATATGCGCACAGGTGTAAAATGTTATAATATCGATTCTTTCGTTTTAACATTCCGATATCGACTGAAACCATTGAGATCCAAATGTTTTGCGTCAATATGATGATTATAATGATGAATTGGGATATACACACTAATAGGGTGCTACTACCCCTATATTTAGATGAATATCTTCAGTAGTAATCAAAACCAAATTAACTCAACGTTTTTGAAAATTTATATTCGACAGGATATTCAAAATGAATCTGAGAAACATACCAACCCTGTTTCAGAATTTGTATCTCAAAACTCACCCTGGAAACCACCCCCGAATAGATGAAAATTACGTAAAATTATGTGCGATGATCGTTTCTGAAATTTTTTTTCCCACAACATCATCAGAACGAACAGAGAAAACATACCTACCCTGTTTCAGAATTTGTATCTCAAAACTCACCCTGGAAACCACCCCCGAATAGATGGAAATTACGTAAAATAATGTGAAATAATAGTTTCTGAAAATTTCTTTCTCACAATATTATCAGAACGAACAGAGAAAACATATCTACCCTGTTTCAGAATTTGTATCTCAAAACTCACCCTGGAAACCACCCCCGAATAGATGGAAATTACGTGAAATTATGTGAAATGATCGTTTCTGAAAAAATTTTTCTGACAATATATTCAAAACGAAGAGAGAAAACATACCTACCCTGTTTCAGAATTTGTATCTCAAAACTCACCATGGAAACCACCCCCGAATAGATGGAAATTTCGTGAAATTATGTGAAATAATCGTTTCTGAAAATTTCTTTCTCACAAAATAATCAGAACGAACATAGAAAACATACCTACCCTGTTTCAGAATTCGTATCTCAGAACTCACCCTGGAAACCACCCCCGAATAGATGGAAATTACGTGAAATTATGTGCAATGATCGTTTCTGAAATTTTTTTTTTTGACAATATATTCAAAACGAAGAGAGAAAACATACCTACCCTGTTTCAGAATTTGTATCTCAAAACTCACCATGGAAACCACCCCGGAATAGATGAAAATTACGTAAAATTATATGAAATAATAGTTTCTGAAAATTTCTTTCTCACAATATTATCAGAACGAACAGAGAAAACATACCGACCCTGTTTCAGAATTTGTATCTCAAAACTCACCCTGGAAACCACCCCCGAATAGATCAAAATTATGTAAAATAATCGTTTCTGAGAATTTCATTTTGACAATATATTCAAAACGAACAGAAAAAACATACCTACCCTGTTTCAGAATTTGTATCTCAAAACTCACCCTGAAAACCACCCCCCAATAGATGGAAATTACGTGAAATAATGTGCAATGATCGTTTCTGAAAAAAAATTTCTCACAATATCATCAGAACGAACAGAGAAAACATACCTACCCTGTTTCAGAATTTGAATCTCGAAACTCACCCTGGAAACCACCCCCGAATAGATGGAAATTACGTAAAATTATGTGAAATGATCGTTTCTGAAAATTTCTTTCTGACAATATATTCAAAACGAAGAGCGAAAACATACCTACCCTGTTTCAGAATTTGTATCTCGAAACTCACCCTGGAAACCACCCCCGAATAGATGAAGATTATGTGAAATAATCGTTTCTGAAAATTTCTTTCTGACAATATATTCAAAACGAAGAGCGAAAACATACCTACCCTGTTTCAGAATTTGTATCCCAAAACTCACCCTGGAAACCACCCCCGAATAGATGGAAATTACGTAAAATTATGTTCAATGATCGTTTCTGAAATTTTTTTTCTGACAATAAATTCAAAACGAAGAGAGAAGACATACCTACCCTGTTTCAGAATTTGTATCTCAAAACTCACCATGGAAACCACCCCCGAATAGATGGAAATTTCGTAAAATTATGTGAAATAATCGTTTCTGAAAATTTCTTCCTCACAAAATAATCAGAACGAACAGAGAAAACCTACCTACCCTGTCTCAGAATTTGTATCTCAAAACTCACCCTGGAAACCACCCCCGAATAGATGAAAATTACGTGAAATTATGTGCAATGATCGTTTCTGAAAATTTTTCCTTCACAATATCATCAGAACGAACAGAGAAAACATACCAACCCTGTTTCAGAATTTGTATCTTGAAACTCACCCTGGAAACCACCCCCGAATAGATGGAAATTACCTCGGAAATTACGTAAAATTATGTGAAATAATTGTTTCTGAAAATTTCTTTCTCACAATATTATCAGAACGAACAGAGAAGACATACCTACCCTGTTTCAGAAGTTGTATCCCAAAACTCACCCTGGAAACCACCCCGAATAGATGGAAATCACGTAAAATTATGTGAAATAATCGTTTCTGAAAATTTCTTTCTCACAATATTATCAGAACGAATAGAGAAAACATACCTACCCTGTTTCAGAATTTGTATCCCAAAACTCACCCTGGAAACCACCCCCGAATAAATGGAAATTACGTAAAATTATGTGAAATAATCGTTTCTGAAAATTTCTTTCTGGCAATATATTCAAAACGAAGAGCGAAAACATACCTACCCTGTTTCAGAATTTGTATCCCAAAACTCACCCTGGAAACCACCCCCGAATAGATGGAAATTACGTAAAATTATGTGAAATAATCGTTTCTGAAAATTTCTTTCTGACAATATATTCAAAACGAAGAGCGAAAACATACTTACCCTGTTTCAGAATTTTTATCTCGAAACTCACCCTGGAAACCACCCCCGAATTAGATGAAAATTATGTAAAATAATCGTTTCTGAGAATTTCTTTCTGACAATATATTCAAAACGAAGAGCGAAAACATACCTACCCTGTTTCAGAATTTGTATCCCAAAACTCACCCTGGAAACCACCCACGAATAGATGGAAATTACGTAAAATTATGTGAAATAATCGTTTCTGAAAATTTCTTTCTGACAATATATTCAAAACGAAGAGCGAAAACATACCTACCCTGTTTCAGAATTTGTATCTCAAGACACCCTGGAAACCACCCCTGAATTGATGAAAATTACGTAAAATTATGTGAAATGATCGTTTCTGAATATTTCTTTCTCACAATAAACTCAGAACGAACAGAGAAAACATACCTACCCTGTTTCAGAATTTGTATCTCGAAACTCACCCTGGAAACCATCCCCGAATAGATAAAAATTATGTAAAATAATCGTTTCTGGAAATTATTGGACGTATCAAGCTCCTCCCTACACTTGCCAACAGGTACAACCACTCCTTCCAGTGAAATAAACTCATGTTTTGAAACTGATTTGCATAATCTTCGAGCAATATAGTGTCATTAATTGGTATTCAATTTTACTTTTATTCAGTAAAATATTTTAATATATAAATTTGAAGTACAACTTCAATATATTCATTCGTCTTCTCGTTGAATAATTTTCATTTTTCTTGGTACCTAGCATCAATTATCTCTGGAAGAATACTCTCTCTTCAGAATTTTATCAACTTTGGAATCATCTCATTCCATATATTTTCATTTCTGAAAATTCAACCAAACCATCAGGAGGTGCACCAAAGAATGGAAAATTAGCATCAACAAAAAGTCCGAGAAGTGCCAGGGAGGTACAACCTGTTTAGGCGCGAAGGGCTGAGTGAGTCATGTGTACAATTTGACTAAACACGCAGTCACTCTAGCAACAACTCTAACCGCGAGATTTGAAGATATGTTTATTATTATTTCCTCAGATCATTTTGAATGATGTTGCATGAGCATAACACAACGGAGATAGTTTCCAAGGAAGGTTTTGACATAAAAATTCTGAAAAAGGTATGTTTTCTCTCTTCGTTTAGAATATACTGTGGGGAAGACACTTCCAGAAACGATTATTTCACATAATTTTCATCTATTCGGGGGGTGGTTTCCAGGGTGAGTTTTGAGATACAAATTCTGAAACAGGGTAGGTATGTTTTCTCCGTTCGTTCTGATAATATTGTGAGGAAAAAATTTTCAGAAACGATCATTGCACATAATTTCACGTAATTTTCATCTATTCGGGGGTGGTTTCCAGGGTGAGTTTTGAGATACGAATTCTGAAACAGGGTAGGTATGTTTTCTCTCTTCGTTTTGAATATATTGTCAGAAAGAAATTTTCAGAAACGATTATTTCACATAATTTTACGTAATTTCCATCTATTCGGGGGTGGTTTCCAGGGTGAGTTTCGAGATACAAATTCTGAAACAGGGTAGGTATGTTTTCTCTGTTCGTTCTGATAATATTGTGAGAAAGAAATTTTCAGAAACGATTATTTCACATAATTTTACGTAATTTCCATCTATTCGGGGGTGGTTTCCACGGTGAGTTTCGAGATACAAATTCTGAAACAGGGTAGGTATGTTTCTCCCTTCGTTTTGAGTATATTGTCAGAAAGAAATTTTCAGAAACGATTATTTCACTTAATTTTACGTAATTTCCATCTATTCGGGGGTGGTTTCCATTGTGAGTTTCGAGATACAAATTCGGAAACAGGGTAGGTATGTTTTCTCTGTTCGTTCTGATGATATTGTGAAAAAAAAAATTTCAGAAACGATCATTGCACATAATTTTACGTAATTTCCATCTATTCGGGGGTGGTTTCCAGGGTGAGTTTTGAGATACAAATTCTGAAACAGGGTAGGTATGTTTTTTCTGTTCGTTTTGAATATATTGTCAAAATGAAATTCTCAGAAACGATTATTTTACATAATTTTCATCTATTCGGGGGTGGTTTCCATTGTGAGTTTCGAGATACAAATTCGGAAACAGGGTAGGTATGTTTTCTCTGTTCGTTCTGATGATATTGTGAGAAAAACATTTTCAGAAACGATCATTGCACATAATTTTACGTAATTTCCATCTATTCGGGGGTGGTTTCCAGGGTGAGTTTTGAGATACAAATTCTGAAACAGGGTAGGTATGTTTTTTCTGTTCGTTTTAAATATATTGCCAGAAAGAAATTCTCAGAAACGATTATTTTACATAATTTTCATCTATTCGGGGGTGGTTTCCAGGGTTAGTTTTGAGATACAAATTCTGAAACAGGGTATGTTTGAGCGAGACTTTATGCAGTGGACTGTAATTTTTAGAGATGAAATTCAAACCGGCACAAGAAAAGTAATAACGATAATGCCACTCACCATGTGTCTCAGGAATACAGGAACTGTTGTAAACAGGATCTTCTGCCTAGCTAGGATCTTTCTTGTGTAGCACCAAACTCTTGATTTGTATAGTCAACAACGGAACCTTATATCACCATGATATTTAATTATGAACAGTATGTTTTTGAGTATTATAATTGCGCGAGCGTATCGTACGAAATCTCGATCGGTTCTCTCTTTTTCCTTCTTCGAGCCTCGCTACCAAGACTCGCAGTTTTTGCTCAGGTTTTTGTTTCTGAGCACCCAGTGGCGGAGTTACAATCCTTGTGCCTGAGTATTATTAATATGCTAGTTTGCTAATTCAATAAGTTTCACTTACACATTGATAGTTACTTATTAAATAAAATTAAAATTAGTTAAACGGACGAACCATACCGCCCACCAAAATAGAATATTTTAAAATCCCGATCCAAATCCAAATCAGCAAGATAATTATTCAGATATTGGGACAACCAGATAGCGAAAAAAAAGAGATTTTATTCAAATGGGAAAAAAAAGAAAAAAAAAAGAGAAAAAATAAATTAATTACATGGGAGAGGACAGACTTTTGAAACTGGTCTTTTGTATTCCCCATTAACAGTTTTAACAGTAACGACTCGAGTGATTCCATCGGTTCCAGTGTGCAACTGCGTAACCCTACCGCGAGGCCATTTCAACGGAGAAGAAAGTTCATCTTTCAATAAGACAATCGTGCCAAGCTTTATTGGAGTTGATGGATCTGTCCATTTACTTCTTTGCATTAGCGTATGAAGATATTCGGCGTGCCATTTTTTCCAAAAATCTTGGTGTAAACGTTGAACGAGTTGCCAGCGTGACAATCGTCCTAGCTTAAGGTTACCTAGGTCAGGCTCTGGAATTGCATTGAGTGGTTCTAAAGTCAAAAAGTGACCCGGAGTCAAAACACCAAAGTCGTTTGGGTCAGAGCTTAAAGAGCATAACGGCCTTGAATTCAACACAGCTTCAATTTGAATCAAGGTTGTATTCAGCTCCTCGAAAGTAAGAAGCTGATCTCCAATGACACGTGTTAAATGGGTTTTCAAGGATTTAATATTAGATTCCCACAATCCACCAAAATTAGGTGAAAGGGGAGGATTCATGTGGAAAGAAATTCCTTCATTTTCGGCAGCAGTTTTCATGTGTTCTGCTAGTTGACGTGAAGCTCCTATGAAGTTGGATCCGCAATCAGAGTATAAATCATTGCATCGACCTCGACGAGAAACGAAGCGGCGCAATGATCCTAAAAATGTATCGGTTGATAGATCGGATGCCAATTCTACATGAATTGCCTTTGTGGCCATGCAACAAAAAATACATACATATGCTTTCAGAACCTTAGCACCTCGGAGTTTTGCCATGGTGATCCTAAAGGGTCCACAAAAATCTATGCCAGTGTGAGAGAAGGTTTTAACCTGTGATACTCGAACTGCTGGGAGATTTCCCATGGGCGGTTGCGGAGACTTCGGGTTTGCTCGAAAGCATTTCAAACATTTGGAAATTACCTTACGAATAGTCTTCTTTGGAGAAAGAATCCAATACCTTTGGTGAAGTAAATTTTGCATTGTCTGGAGACCAGGGTGCAGATAAGTAGTATGAGTAAATTCTATAACCAAATGAGTGAGTCGAGTATTGGAAGGTAGAAGGACCGGGTGTCTTTGCTCATAGGGGATTGGTGCGTTGACTAAACGACCTCCTACTCTTAGGATTCCAGCATCATCCAGGAAGGGATTAAGCTTACGCATGGATTTGGGAAGTACTTTGTTGGTCTTAAGACAATTTATTTCATGTGAAAACTCACTTTCTTGACTCAGCTTGATGAGTACAAGAAGAGAATTTTCCAGATCAGACTTTGTTAGTTGATCTGATCGTCGAGAAGTAGGAAATCGAGAATTTGCTGTGAATCGCAAAATGTAAGAGAGTATACGTTGAATTTTGGGTAGTGACGAAAATCGATCTGGGAGAGAGAGAATTAGATTTTCATCAATTCCAGTAGCTAATGTTACGGTACGACGTTCCTCCAAAGTTTTCGAAGCATCAGAGTTATAGAGCATTGGAGGCCATTCCTCATTTGGAAGGCATAGCCAAGTTGGTCCCGCCCACCATAGGCTATTGCTGACAAGTTCATGAGGTAGAAGTCCTCTTGAGGCTGGATCAGCTGGGTTGTCCTCAGATTTGACGTGACACCACGAGGAAGGAGGTACCTTATCTTGGATGTGGGTGACCCTATTTGAGACGAAGGTTGTCCAATTATGTGGAGAGCTCTTTAACCAATCAAGGACAATCGTAGAGTCAGTGTAGGCAGAGATGTTTTTAATTTCCAGTTTGCCTGAAAAGACTCCTTGAATATAAGAAATCAGATCAGCAAGGAGCACGGCTCCACACAACTCCAACTTTGGAATAGATATTCTCTTGAGAGGGGCAACGCGAGACTTGGAACAGATAAACTGAGTGGAAATTCCAGCATTTGTGCAATTTCTGAGATACACAACCGCTGCATATCCACGTTCAGAGGCGTCACTGAAACCATGTATTTCGCAAGTTGCTGATACAGAAGAGGTTATACGACGAGGTATTTGAATATTTGAGAGAGCACTCATTTCAGCCTTGAATCTAGACCAAAGATGAGATATATTTTCAGGAGGCGAGCTATCCCAATCAATACCCAAAGCCCATAAGTTTTGAATGAGGATTTTGAGAAAAAGTGTTGTAGGGGTGAGAAAACCCAGAGGGTCGAATACTCGAGCTAACTCGGAGAGAAGTACTCGTTTGGAACATGGTTTATCAAGTGGAGTAACATGGTACCCGAATGCATCCAGCGTTGGGTTCCACTGGAGACCTAAAATCTTCAGAGTAGATGCACTGTCCTTATCAAATGATGTCGGATCCATTTGCAACATATCGGGTGATAAATTAATTAGAATGGAGGGGTTGTTGCTTGCCCACTTTCGGAGCAGGAACCCTCCTTTGGCAAGTACCTGATTGAGGTCAGACTGCATTTTGAGAGCATCATCGAGGGAATCGCAGCCTGAGACTACATCATCTACAAAAACATCGTTTTCTAGAATATTTGCTACCTGGGGAAAATTGTTGCGGTACTCGTGGGCAAGCTGACGTATGGTCCTTATGGCAAGGAAACACGAAGCGTTAATACCGTAGGTGACGGTAGTGAGACGATAGTCTGTAATTGTATCTGTTTTAGAGAACCTCCAAAGAATTCTTTGATAGTCAGTGTGATTGGGAGAGACAAGAATTTGCCTATACATTTGCCGAACATCAGCTGTGAAACAAATAGCGTGCAATCTGAAACGCAGCAAAATGCTAACGATGTCAGGTTGCAGTTTGGGACCTATCAGCAATGTGTCATTCAGAGATAGATTGTTGCTACATTTACTGGAACCGTCGAATACAACCCTAAGCTTAGTCGTTGAGCTGTCAGGCTTGAGCACACAATGATGGGGCAAATAATAGCTACAGTCACGTGATGATATATCTTGGATAGGCTCCATATGCTTGGATGAGAGATAATCTTTCATAAAATCTCGATATTGATCATAGAGGATGGGATTTTGCACCAGTCTCCGTTCAAGAGCTAGAAAACGTCTGAGCGCTATGTCCCTAGAGTCAGGGAAGTGAGGTTCTGTATCCCGGAATGGCAAGGATACCATAAATCGTCCATCACAATTTCGAGAAACAGTGTTCTGATAAATTGATTCGGCCTTCTGTTCATCTGGGGAAATGGATGTAGTGGAAGGGACTTGCTCAAGCTCCCAGAATTTCTTGATAGAATCTTCTAAGGATACTTGAATAGAGGCTACTAAGGAATTTGTTTCCAAAGATAAATTGAGCTTACCCATAATTATCCAACCAAATAGAGTGTCGAAGGCTACAGGGTGATTGTTGGATATGTGTCGAGAGTTACCTTTAAAAACAGTGGCGAAGATATCTGCTCCTAGAAGCATATCGATGGGCCGAGAAATGTTAAATGCGGGATCAGCAAGATCGAGATTCAAGAATTCAGAGAATTTTTCTTCAGAAATTGTAACTGAAGGCATGTTTGAACATATTTTGGGAAGAACGACGAAGTCCAGAGTGAAAATCGGTTCAGGGGAATTTTTAGGTTTCAATGAGCAAGTAACGCCATGGGAAGCGTGAGAAGTGACTTGACCAACACCTTTTATTTCTAGAGATAAAGGTTTTCGTTTGAGGCCTAGTCTTGTACAGCACTTGTTAGATATAAAGTGGCTCTGGCTAGCACTATCTAGCAGAATTCTGACTGTTTGATAGCAACCTTGATTATCGCGCACCTCCACAGTAGCTGTAGAGAGAAGCACAGTATTGGGGCTCTCTGAGTGCAGATTGACAGCTAAGGCTTGAACCTTTGCCGATGCTTGTGTCGAGTCGTCATTGTCGAGTGAATGCGGAGCAGAGTTGTTTTGATTGGTATTGATTCCACTTATTGGAACAGAACTGGTGGCATTTGGAGAATATTGAAGATGTAATAGGGAGTGATGTCTCTTAGGAGTTGAGCAAAGCTTGCATACAACCTTTGATGTGCAGTTTTGAGAGGTGTGTTTGAATCCAAGACAATTTGAACACCATTTATTATTTTTTACAATGGTATATCTCTCTTCTGGGGATTTAGCTAAAAATGTAACGCAATTATAAATCAAATGATCCTTCTTGCATAACTGACAATTATTGGTAACTTGACTTGAGTTTACAACAAACGAACTACTCTTAGTTTTGAAACCTTGATTTGAACTAGTCGAGGATTTATTTGCAAATTGATCAGGTTTCTTTGATGAGGTTGAGTTTGGAATATTGGAAAAAGATACTGTATCAAGTGCTGTGCACTGTTTATTCAAAAATGATCTCAAGGTTTCGAAATATTTTCCATTCACGAGTGTAGAATGCTCCATTTCGAACCGAGTGGCGGTTGATGTATCTAACCTGTCGAAGAGCATGTTGAATATTATAAAATCCCATTGATTTGTGGGATATCCCAAGTTTTCCAACGCAGATATGTTTTCTGTGAATGTGTCTAGAATATGTCTGAGAGACTGAGAATTATCATTACTAATTAGTCTTTTCGTATTTTGAATAGAGTGCCAGTGAGAAGTGGCTATAAGTCTTTTATTATCGTATCGCCCCTTCAAGGCATTATATGCAACTATATAGTTTTGACCACTCAATGGTGTGCATTTTACTAGAGTCAAGGGAGCATTTTTTAGTGAGCTAATCAAGTAGTTGAATTTTTCTATATTAGAAAGTGAATCATTATCATGGATCATTGCGTCAAACATGTCGATGAATACTTGCCAAGTCTTGACATCACCATCAAATTTTGGTAGTTCAATCTTGGGAAGCTTTATATTATTATTTCTGGTCAATACCGAATTATTTGTTACGTGAGATTCATTTTCCGTTTCGAAAAGTTGAGCATGAATAGCTTGAATGTGATAATAATCATTTTCGAAATCAGTAAACATTTGGTTATGCGGTTCTAAATCAAAGGTTTCTTGAGATGAAACAAGAGCCAATATATTATAGTGAACTTTTTCGAAACTCGCATATATTGTTTCAATGTTTTTATATCTGCATTTAAAATTATTGTGATATTGAATATCAAGTAACGCAGCATCACAAATACGTTTGAGTTCAGCAAGCTTGATTAATTCTGTCTGCCTTTGCGCTGTGTAATTTTTCAATTTCTTAGCCTCTGCGGACATCCTGTATATTTATGCTACAAGAACTATGATAGCGCGTAATCTATTCAAAAATGTACAGCACTTCACATGGACTCCCCGAGCCTGAGTAGGAAACCAAATACGAAGAGATGGCACACGTAACAAAGAGATGAGAATTATCAGAGAATGAACAAATGAGAGAATGTGCCGCTAAACACTGTGTTCGTGCTAAGCCCGAAATAAATAAACTTGAGATTTTGGGAAATTTTATATGAGAAGTTATACCTAACTGTGATTTCGCGATTACTTGTATAGTTTGAGAAATTAATGAACTGAGAACTGAATTTCCGCTTGTGTTTAAACGAGTGTCATGGATTTTCACAGGAATTTGAGATCCGAATGTAAAATACGATTTGTACAATAATATGTGAATGCAAACTTTATCGGTGAACGAAACTAGAGCGAAATACAAGAGAATGACAACGCGCCGATAGGATTAAGCATGAAGCAGAGTGGAGAATGAAATGCGTGCCGTGAATGCGCGATCGTTATTTACCTGCTGGACCTGGACACGGAGTGAATTTCGATGTGAATATGAGAATGAGAGAATGACAATAGAGGATTATTTTAATCAATTAATGATATAAATATTTGATTTATATCTTTCAGATCGACTATCACTGTGTAACTCAGTAAGTTAATTCGGCTCGTAGGATCAATGTTTGAGCGAGACTTTATGCAGTGGACTGTAATTTTTAGAGATGAAATTCAAACCGGCACAAGAAAAGTAATAACGATAATGCCACTCACCATGTGTCTCAGGAATACAGGAACTGTTGTAAACAGGATCTTCTGCCTAGCTAGGATCTTTCTTGTGTAGCACCAAACTCTTGATTTGTATAGTCAACAACGGAACCTTATATCACCATGATATTTAATTATGAACAGTATGTTTTTGAGTATTATAATTGCGCGAGCGTATCGTACGAAATCTCGATCGGTTCTCTCTTTTTCCTTCTTCGAGCCTCGCTACCAAGACTCGCAGTTTTTGCTCAGGTTTTTGTTTCTGAGCACCCAGTGGCGGAGTTACAATCCTTGTGCCTGAGTATTATTAATATGCTAGTTTGCTAATTCAATAAGTTTCACTTACACATTGATAGTTACTTATTAAATAAAATTAAAATTAGTTAAACGGACGAACCAGGGTAGGTATATTTTTTCTGTTCGTTTTGAATATATTGTCAGAAAGAAATTCTCAGAAACGATTATTTTACATAATTTTCATCTATTCGGGGGTGGTTTCCAGGGTGAGTTTTGCGATACAAATTCTGGAACAGGGTAGGTATGTTTTCTCTGTTCGTGTTAATGATATTTTGAGAAAGAAATTTTCAGAAACGATTATTTCACATAATTTTACGTAATTTCCATCTATTCGGGGGTGGTTTCCAGGGTGAGTTTTGAGATACAAATTCTGAAACAGGGTAGGTATGTTTTCTCTGTTCGTTTTGATGATATTGTGAGAAAGAAAATTTTCAGAAACGATTATTTCATATAATTTTACGTAATTTTCATCTATTCCGGGGTGGTTTCCATGGTGAGTTTTGAGATACAAATTCTGAAACAGGGAGAGTATATTTTCTCTGTTTGTTCTGATTATTTTGTGAGAAAGAAATTTTCAGAAACGATTATTTCACATAATTTTACGTAATTTTCATCTATTCGGGGGTGGTTTCCAGGGTGAGTTTTGAGATACAAATTCTGAAACAGGGTAGGTATGTTTTCTCTGTTTGTGTTGATGATATTGTGAGGAAGAAATTTTCAGAAACGATTATTTCACATAATTTTACGTAATTTTCATCTATTCCGGGGTGGTTTCCATGGTGAGTTTTGAGATATACATTCTGAAACAGGGAGAGTATGTTTTCTCTGTTCGTTCTGATTATTTTGTGAGAAAGAAATTTTCAGAAACGATTATTTCACATAATTTTACGTAATTTCCATCTATTCGGGGGTGGTTTCCAGGGTGAGTTTTGAGATACAAATTCTGAAACAGGGTAGGTATGTTTTCTCTGTTCGTGTTGATGATATTGTGAGAAAGAAATTTTCAGAAACGATTATTTCACATAATTTTACGTAATTTTCATATATTCCGGGGTGGTTTCCATGGTGAGTTTTGAGATACAAATTCTGAAACAGGGAGAGTATGTTTTCTCTGTTCGTTCTGATTATTTTGTGAGAAAGAAATTTCCAGAAACGATTATTTCACATAATTTTACGTAATTTTCATCTATTCGGGGGTGGTTTCCAGGGTGAGTTTTGAGATACAAATTCTGAAACAGGGTAGGTAGGTTTTCTCTGTTCGTTCTGATTATTTTGTGAGAAAGAAATTTTCAGAAACGATTATTTCACATAATTTTACGTAATTTTCATATATTCCGGGGTGGTTTCCATGGTGAGTTTTGAGATACAAATTCCGAAACAGGGAGAGTATGTTTTCTCTGTTCGTTCTGATTATTTTGTGAGAAAGACATTTTCAGAAACGATTATTTCACATAATTTTACGTAATTTTCATCTATTCGGGGGTGGTTTCCAGAGTGAGTTTTGAGATACAAATTCTGAAACAGGGTAGGTATGATTTCTCTGTTCGTGTTGATGATATTGTGAGAAAGAAATTTTCAGAAACGATTATTTTACATAATTTTCATCTATTCGGGGGTGGTTTCCAGGGTGAGTTTTGAGATACAAATTCTGAAACAGGGTAGGTATGTTTTTACTGTTCGTTTTGAATATATTGTCAGGAAGAAATTCTCAGAAACGATTATTTTACATAATTTTCATCTATTCGGGGGTGGTTTCCAGGGTGAGTTTTGAGATACAAATTCTGAAACAGGGTAGGTATGTTTTCTCTGTTCGTTCTGATGATATTGTGATAAAGAAATTTTCAGAAACGATTATTTTACATAATTTTACGTAATTTTCATCTATTCGGGAGTGGTTTCCAGGGTGAGTTTTGTGATACAAATTCTGAAACAGAGTAGGTATGTGTTCTCTTTTCGTTTTGAATATATTTCGAGAAAGAACTTGCCAGAAACGATTATTTTACATAATTTTCATCTATTCGGGGGTGGTTTCCAGGGTGAGTTTTGAGATACATTTTCTGAAACAGGGTCGTTATGTTTCTCTCATTCATTTTGAATATCCTGTTGAATATAAATTTCCAAAAACGATGAGTTAATTTGTTTTGATTAGTTCTGAAGATATTCATCTATATATAGCGGTAGTAGCACCCTATTAGTGTGTATACCCCAATTCATCATCGTAATCATCATATTGACGCAAAACATTTGGATCGCGATGGTTTCAGTCGAAATCTGAATGTTGAAACAGAAGGATCGATGTGAGAACATTTTACACCTGTGCGCATATACTATTATTTCGTTTCCGATACGGCGACCATTTCTATTTTCACACCGGTGAAAATACTGTAATGATATTCCCCTTGAAGGGGCACTAGAAGCATCAGCAGGAAGGCAGGAGTACAACAATCATCCTGTAACACGCATTCCAGATCGTTCTCCAACCTCCCAATGATTCCTACATGCACCAGCATATTTCCGAACACTCAATATATGCCGCAGTGACAAAAAACGTCACAGAAGATTCTGGAATGTTCTGGAAACAATCGATGGAACAATTTTTTGTTCTAAGAAGCTTCTAAAACAAAAAGAAGGAGACGGAAGATCATTCGAGAACGTTCTCGAACCAAAGCCTGCCAAGTGATCTCATAATGTATATAAACGGCCGAACAACTGCAGTGACGAGTCAGTCGAGCAGCGAGTGTCAGAAAGACAGTTATATACCGCGTGATATAAATCGTTTTACATAAATAGTAGTTATAAGTTTGATATAAATTAGTGTTTCTCTAGTTCAAATTAATCAATTCGAAAATAAATAGTGTCGTGTTCGCTTCTGCACCCGAATAACGTAACAATACGGCATGTTCCGCTAGTTTCGCCATTGATTTGCCTTACTTATATACGGAATGGATTCAAAAGTTATTCTTTTTCGAGTGACAGTATACTAGGCTATGAACTATTTCGCGCATAGTTATGATTCCAAATAAACAAGTTTCATTGCTTTATTTCCAACACAATATTTCGACATTTCGATCATACAACCTATGTTTCTTTTTGAATGCATGCTTTAGGGTAGGTTGGATTTGTCTTCTCGTCTAAAAATCTCATAATTATTATGATATTACTGAATGCGGTGGTTAAACGTTCTCTCTGGCCAATAACTGCGTATTGGACATCAAACACAACGTTTATAGAAATTAAATACTCTACGTTTGTAGTATCTTCAAACACGAGTCTTCGATATATTTCAGATATTGATCGATATCCAAACATCAACACCCTGTATAGAGTATAACGAATCATTTTCGTACCTACATTTATATCCTAGATTATTTTCGCGGTTAACCTATAGGAAATAATAGGTAATAATAGTCGTTGATTATAGTTATTCATCTATGGAGGATTGATTATATTATCTCGATCTTATACCAAATTGCTTTTCGAACAATCTCAATAACGACGGCTCAAGAACGATTTGTTGCAACTCGGCCATCTGAAAATGAAATACAAATTGAATCTCTGATGACATCAGTGATGCTGACCTCACCTTCCATTTTTGGAATTCCATCTTCTTTCAGCGCCTACTTCATGAATAAGGATTATTTTATCATAAATGAAAATAATAATAATTAATGTCGTTAATTACAGCGGTGGATTAATAAAAGCAATAACAAATCACTTTCGCTGAACATTGTGCAGTTATGAGAATTCTCATACAGGGTGTTCCCTGAAAATAATTTAATTATTGACTGTAGACAACTTAGGGTACTCAAGCTGTGGTTGCAAGAAAGTAGGTGTATACCTATAATAGGTACTGGTTGTCTGTGAAAAGGAGGTCGACGCGGTTTACGGATTAACACTTTTATTATTATATCAGAACTGAATAATTTCATGAAAATGTTGTTGGAGGTTATAAAAATGAATGATTATCATCGAATAATAACTTTACCGGGAAGTCACTGATGGAAGAGGTAAAACGCGGAGAATCTTATAACCACGTTTTTTAGTTCGCTTTCTTGTCTGTCATCTGTCACTGTCTCTCTGTCTTTCCATCTCTATGTCTTTCTGTCTGTCTGTCTCCCTGCCTTTCTGCCTCTCTGTTTCTCTGTCTCTTCGTCTCCCTGTCTCTCTGTCACTTTCTCTCTGTCTCTGTCTGTCTGTCTCTCTATCTGTCTGTCTCTCTGTTTCTCTCTCTCTCCCTCTCTCTCTGCCTCTCTCTCTGTCTCTCTGACTTTCTGTCTCTCTGCCTCTCTGTCTCTCTCTCTTCCTATCTCTCTGTTTCCCTGTCTCTCTGGCTCTCGGTCTCTCTGTCTCAAATATACTCGCAATCATAAAGATTTTAACTTTCTAAAAAAACGTCAAATGTCGGATAGACACTCTAGTTGTGCTTAGCTTTTCAGGTGTCCGCATATATTCAATGAAAACTGATGAAATCGCGATTTCATGCATTAAATATAATATCGTATAGTAATAACATGGCAATCACCACAATAACTAGAAATATGTCACGCAAGAAATAACATTAAAATTATTTTCGTTAGCCTAGATCTAGATTTTGTCGTATAGTCACGCGTAGAATTTGGCAACATTTCACTGGGTATATCTACAGTCATATTTTATCTGGAACCCACGCCGTTTGCCTTAGTAGGGGACCTTGTGTTTTGCAAATTTTCATGGGGTCATTTCTCAGGATTCAATTGAATAATGGTCCACATAATAATCCAAATAATTTTCATCAGCTTCATAAGTACGTAAATACAATAATGTGTCCAAGTTAAAGAGAGATTTGGTTAAATGTTGAATGGGAAAAGAGGTGTATGTAGTGAGAAACTCATAGTCATTAATGCAATGGTCACAAATAGAGAGAAACTCAAAGTCATTACCACAATAGTTCATAAAATGAACGAAAATGGTAGATAACGAGAGAAAAACAACTACTTTCCTGGCTATATGCCACGCAGAATATTGGATTACATCCACCCGAAATCTATGCAATAATTCGTATAGACGAATAAAATCGCAAGGGTTTCCTTCCTACGCCGAGCTGCACCTATTGCATTCTACCTTGGGTATTTGGCTTTTTCCTAGTTGAAAAAGGTATATGTTTGAGGGACTAATGAAATGACACCTATAAATGCAAGTTATATCGCATTCTTGATTTGAGTGAATGACTAAACTGAATTGTTCTGATGCTGGCGTTGATATTGCAATGACAGCTATCCACCAGTTGGCTCTAGTAAAACGTGAGGTCAGTGTCAAGGCCCCAAAATTTTCCGAACCTCAAGTTATCGAAATAAGTCGACCGTCTTACGTTTTTTTTGTCTCAATGTGGAACTCCCACTTCTACTACCAATTCTTACATTGACAGAGAAGAAGATATCCTACCTAATTTACCCTCTTGAACTTTTTTGCGTACACCTTTGCTTCCAATGAAACATCAATTTAGGTTATCCCCTTTATTTGGATACTTTTTGCTTTTTTTATTATTTTATTATTTCGAAAAATGTATAGATTCCGAGATACACTTTATTTGATATTTCTCAATAAATGACTACATGACCTGGAATGATCGATAGCTTTCATAGGATATGTTAATATTGTTAATGTGATTCAGTGGCAAAACTTGAAAAACACACTGCTCGCCAGCAGCAATCTTGGTTGGTCATTGACTGTATCTTTGGACACCGTATGGTGGTCGGATTAGAATAACCTCGGTAAGTCCTGCCCGTCGTAACTGGCGATAAAAAGGACGCGCCAATAACCCTTGTTTCAGTAGCTGGTTGATGATTCCAGACAACCCAATCCAATCTCCTTTTCCTTCCACGCCAACCTCCTTTTTCGATACAGAAAAAGCGATGATGAGTTCTCCTCAACTAAAATAATCCGGAAGTAAAATACTTCTCCATTCGGATTCCCGGGCGAGAGGTGCTAGAGGGGGTCAGCATCGGCTGGAAAAGTCCTCAAGATATATAGACTTATGTGATATTCGTGGTCTAAGTAAGAACATCAACCATGTCCATCGACACCTTCACACACGGTTTAGGTTCAAGGGAGGTATCTGCCTCTAATCTTGAAACGAATATCTCATATCATCTGAATAAAACATGTAACCAAATGAGTTCGATGTTCTGTGGTTCAAACACGACAGCCAGAATCAGACCAAATATATTTGTTGTCTCTACTTATCACCAAATGATCCATCCTTCAAAAAGCTCTTCGAGTTCTTGTCCTTGAAGCTCGATCTAATTCAGCAGAACCATCCAGCAGCAGAAATCATCATCGTGGGCGATTTCAATTTACACATCATTGCTTGGCTCGTTCACTCCAACGAACCGGATTGAGCTGGGCGACAAGCCGAAGCTTTCGCTATCACTCACGGCTTAGAGCAGCTTATCAAGGAACCTACACGAATTCATGATGTCAACTATCAATCAGCCACACACTCGACTTATTCCTCACTCATAGTCTAGCGCCTTACACCATAGATGTACGAGCTCCATTTGGCGATTCTCATCACACACTCTTCTCCATAACCTGCCATTTCTTCATTCCATCAACTACTTCAGCACCCCCACGTCTTGCTATGGCATTATATCTCTAGCTGTAGCGTTAGATATATCTAAGGCATTCGACCGTGTTTGGCAAGAAGGACTTCTCCACAAACTAGCATCATATATATGGCTTACCACCTCAGCTATACCAAGTCCGATCTACAAAGCACAGATACAACCAGTTCTAGAATTCTGTTCTCATGTATGGAGTTAAGCACTCAAATATACGCTGATGCTCTTAGATTCCATCTAGAGGAGAGCCCTTCGTCTGGTGAGTTATGCCACACTCACCAACTCTTTGACCCCATTAGAACACCGTAGAAGAGTCGGCGTCCTTCCACTTTTCTATAGGTACATCCATGCTCGGGAAATGTTCCTCAGAATGTTCTGCTATAATGATACCAGTCAGACTAAGTCGATAGGCCCAGTCAGCATATCCCTTCGTCGTTAACCATGAAAAATGTTGAACAGCACTCTACCAAAACTCGCCCGTCTATAGTCTATAGAACGGCGAAGCTTTGGAAGTCTCTGCCAATGGAAGTGTTCCCAAGAACTTTTTACCTCCGAAATTAAAAAAAAATCCGACACCTATCTTCTGTCCCATTCTTGCTCCTGCGAATTTCAGAATCCTACATTCCTACTCCAATAATTATGTATTATGCTTTCATGAAAAGTTAGACAAAATTTTATTTTTCAGAACTGAAAATATTTCAGGAAAAATATGAATAGTAAATGAATTGAACGCCCTGATTTAGAATTCGAAGCGATTTTCAACATATGATTTTATGGCTGTTGGCGATCATTGTAGGTATATCACTGAAGATGACTCCTCCTGGTAATTTTATAATTTTTATATATTTCCCGCTTCTGCAAATTTCAGAATCCTAACTCAACAAATAAATAAGACATATGTGCTTCCATCAGATACAGATGCATTAGATACAGTGTTTTCTTTATCTCTTGGAGCGCACGAAAAGAAATGTCTATTTTGTTCGTGGAACATCGCGCGTGCCTAGGGAAGATATTTTCTTCGAACTTATGGAGGGTATATTATATTCTTGGGAATACTTTCATTGGCAAACAAGTTCCAAACTTCGTTGTATATCGACGTACGAGTTTTGGTGAAGTGTATTTCGATATTTTTCAAGGTTAATGTGCTGACTGGGCTTGTCAAGTTTGTCTGACTGGTATTACTACTGATGGAATTAAAGCAGAGATTTCAGAGGAACATTTCCCGTGTATGTTCAGATGAGATTTTTATCTTAAAATACTATCTTCTCCAAGTCGTTGAGTCCTGCTAGAAAAAAACTACTCACCCTGTTTAACAATTTGTGGCGCGTTGCTATATTTGGACATGTTTTGAAATATGCTCGATATTGATATTTCTTGTTCGACCGGTATTCATTCATTAATGTAGACTTCACACAGTTTTCAAGCTTGATCGATTTTAACGCATGCTGACATTGTGGAATGGAAAAATTGAAAACCCTTTCATAATATGCAACCGATAATCCATTACGTGATGCTTCCATGACCTTAACTCTATTTTATGAGACAGAGGGTGTTGCATAACGCACTATCTGCACGACTAGTCTTCACGAACTAACCATTAGGCAAAGTATTTTTGTATCATCAAGTAATTGGTGTAGAAAAACACGACAAATGACGAAGAATCATGAGTTTTTTAATAATAATATTACCAATATCCATTAATTCAAAAAACAGAGTAAAATCTGATTAATGGCTATGACAATGTGACTCACTTGAGACTAACATAATTTGTATACCATCGCTAGTTGTAGTACAATTTTTCCGAGTACAGGTTTCTTAAAAAATAAACAGCGAACATAAAGTGCTCAAAGAATTAAGTGGACTACTGAAATTTTTGCCAATTCTGAATTTGCCATAATTTTTCGAAATATGAATTGATTTCAATCGAAAAGCATTGTTTGAAAGCTGCGTTCTTCTTCTTTGAGATTCAGTGTTCAAATCACATGGACATTCCTCATTCATGACACACCAAGTGTTTGTTACAGAAATAAAAGATTTAGAGTGCCCCCGTATTCCACAAGATTTTTTTTTCTCTTTACGAATCTTGTTTTCTAAACGCGTGATACGATATCTCGAAATGGTTTTGAAATGTCTGATATACCTCCAGAAACGTCTAGTGTGCCATCCACCGTGAATCAGCCTGTATATCGATTATTTCATCATTCAATTAGGAACGCAACTTTTGTCTAATTCAATCAACTTTTACCGAGATATTCGCGTTCGAAGTTTCCATATGATCAATGGGTGTGACGGCGCAATATCGCCACTTCTATCTCTTTCACACTCATTGATCATATGGAAACTTCGAACACCAATATCTTCGTAATCGTTTGAAATAACCTTTTGAAACCCAGTATCGTTGAATTCGTCATGATAATCTCTAACCGATTATGGAATAAAATACAGGATGTGAACTAAATACCAATCTGACTTTATAGCAATGAAGTCGCAGATCTATATATGATGTTGAACTAGTAATATATATGAGTTGACATGGTTTAACAGGTTTATTGTGTGATTTGATCAAAGAAATACTTCAAATACAGCCAAGAAATATATTTTTTCTACAAATGTCAAAAAATGACAAGGTTCGCGCATTGATAACAAACTGCGAAGTGACACTTTTTTTCAGTTTCCTACGTTACCATGATACCTTGCACATAACAATGCGCGAAGTAAAACAGTGCGCGAAGTACCTACTTCGCGCATTGTAATGTAAAATTAATGAGATATTTATATTTCAACTATGGTCCCCAATCGAGCAAACATTCATGAAATCATTCATTTCTGAATGTTCAACAATAACTCTGTTTTATCTCTTGAGCGCACGAAAGGAAATTCGTATTATGCTCGTGGAACATCGTGCTTACCTAGGGAGGATAGGGGGAGGCGTTTGTAGAAAAAATGTTGTTTGCAACTCGAGCGCGAAATACTTTGGTCATCTGGACTATTTTTCAGATCTCGATCACCAGTAGCATTTCGCGCTCTAGAAACAAAAATAACTATTTTCTACAAACGTCAAAAAATGACAAGGTTCGCGCATTGATAACAAATTGCGAAATGACACTTTTTTTCAGTTTCCTACGTTACCATGATTTCTTGCACAAAACAATGCGCGAAGTAAAACAGTGCGCGAAGTACCTACTTCGCGCATTGTTATGTAAAATATATTAGATATTTATATTTCAACTTTATGGTCCTCAATTGAGCAGACATCCACAAAATCATTTATTTCTGATTGTTCAACAATAACTTTGTTTTTTCTCTTGGAGCGCACGAAAGGAAATTCTTATTATGTTCGTGGAACATCATACGTACCTAGGGAGGATAGGGGGATACCTTTTAAGCCAGTTCAACACTATTTTTTATATCACGCTAAGCATATTTTCACTTTAGAACTATATTTTTTGACGTAGAAATAATTTTGTTTGCAACTCGAGCGCGAAATACTTTGGTCATCTCGACTATTTTTTTTTTAAAAATCAGATCTCGATCACCAAAGTAGCATTTCGCGCTCTAGATACAAAAATAACTATTGTGATTCACCAATGTAGGTACCTATACATAATAGTAATGATATTTTATTGGAAAGTTTATATTCATTTTGTTTTTCATAATGTGTTTTTTTATCCATTCTCTGTATCTTATGTTATAAAACTAACTGAAAAGGAGGAAATATGATCAAAAATGTCGCTAAATCACGAAAAAAAAAGTCGCAAAATTCTCAAAAATTTCGTCTGCGGTGCGCTTTTTGCTCATTTGCTCGCTATGGCGACTTCTAGCGTTTTTTTTCGTAACTCTTTGCGATATTCTCTAAACTGTGCAATCAGCCGGATTCGCCTTCCGACTGGAAGACAGGCGGCGTCTTCAGGTCGGAAATCATGTTTATTTATGTTCTGGTTCCCACGAAAAAGGATATCCTGTAATGTTCAGAGAACATCGTGACAACCAAGGGAGATGAGGTAGGAATTGGTGATCTTCTTAAATTTCTGGAGGTTATATGCCTTGGGGAACACCTCCCTTGGCAATGTGTTCCAGAGCCTCGCTGTTCGTTGGATGAACGAGTCTTTGGAAAGAGATGTTCTGCAGGTCTCCAAAGTGACCACGAAAGGGTGCGAAGCCTCAACTCGACGGGTTAATCTCGCGGGGACTGTTAAGGGAGCCAGAGCCAGCAGATCGCCAACTTTTCTACGGTGTCCTAGAGAAGTTAGTGAGTTTGTGAGCGAGGCATCACCCACGAATTTGAAACGCTAATAGAGCACAATACTTGGTATCACCTCGAGTGACACATCCAGGGTGCTCGAAAAACAAAACCCTCATCATTTACGCCGGTATCCTGGGCAGGGATTGCCAAGTCCTGCGCCTTCTTATAGGGGTACTGACAGGGCACAACAGGTTACGCAGACACCTATCACTCATAGGTGTGGAAGTCCCACTTGCCCTGAATGCGGAGAAGATGACGATACATCACTTCACTTCCTCGGAGAGTGTGAGGCGTATGGAAGGATGAGATTCGAAAACTTTGGAGTAGATGAACTACAATAGGAAGATTTGGTCGAATTAGAGTGGACGGACATCCTGACCTTCATCAGTAGGACGGGAAGGTTCGAAATGGACAACTAAAAGAGGGATGTGTAGATATGTGGAGAGCAGGGGTTGGTAAAAAGGGCCCATGGGGGCCTACTTGCCTGCCTACAGCCTCCCCACAATACTACTACTACTATGCCGGTATCCAGGCCGGATGGGGACGGATTCTCCGGAAGAGAGAGAGAAAGAGAGAGAGCCCATCCAGCCTCAAGCCATGCGTACCGTTCGCTGCGCGCGTGCCAAATCTCGTGGAAGTCGTGGGCGACAGACCGGAGACCGGATTAATTCAGGATGGTGATTACATTAATGATGACGGTGGTCTTGCGTCGCGTATATACCCACCCACCTGACCTGCCTACCTGTGCGTGAAGGAAATTCGAGAGTGTTTCGATTCAAAGGGCGTACGGCATTTTTGGCAGCAGCGAGGATTTCGTCTTCTGATGATCAGGTGTCTAACCAATTAATAGTATGAGACAATATTGATATCCTGCTTGCCTCAATACTTTTTATGACACCAGGAACTTCGAATAGATCACACATTGGGTCGAATCTGTTTCATTCCTGCAAAAGTGTAACAACGAACTCCTGCACTTTTTTTCAAATATCGTTGTCTTACTTCGCTGAGTTACTTTATCCCGAGCTTTAATCACTACGACTTATCGTTTCTTTTGCAATGGCTTATACAGGTTTTTTTCGAAATATATACACGTATACTGAACAGCAGCAAGTCATCAAATTTACGATGAGTTTTATCTTGAAAAGTGAAAACAGAACTGACAGACATAGAGGGCCAATGCAGATGTAAGAAATAGCTGAAATCTGATGCAACCAGTGTGCTTACGGCAATGATGATCATGCGCACATTATCGGCAACATTCTCAGTTATATTTTCATATATTTCTCATAAAACTTCTTGTAACTTATGATCAACAGCCGAGCTTTACAAATATCATTTATAAAATTTTCTTCTTCAAAATTCAAAGACTCACTGATATTAATTGAATGGCTAAGCAGAAATCGATGAATTATTATGAACTTTTAATATAATATAAAGTTCATCTGGCAATTGTGTACGAATGTACCTCTATCATATTTTCTGACATAGACCTTTGAGGCAGAACCGGATCAGTATCAGTTATTCAGTGTTTTACTTTGCGTTTAACGTCTTTCGTCTTTCGTTAGTGGATTTAAGACTATTGAAGAGTTCTGGTATTTTACTCCAGTTTGGGTGATTTATTGTAGTCATAGTGACATTTATTCGTATTTCCTGTTTGGTTTATAAGTACAGTACTGTTTTCTACAGCTATAATACAAAATTGCTCTTGTTTTACTATGTTCGATACATCAATGAGGTACTTTGTATGTCATCAATTTTATTTCCGCATCTGATATCACAATAACTTTCATTGTGTTATCATTTCACAAAATTTCATCTCCTATGAAATGTCAAAGTTCAGTCATGACAGCTCTGTCTAATAAATGAGCATCATCCACTTAAGAAAAAATCAGATGGCTACAAGCCGAAGAGATAAAAAATGTCGCTGTTATCTGTTACAGCCGTAGAAAAAGTATAGTGTATAACTCTCGTGGGAAATGACTATCATTCCGTACTCGTTACACAATATATATTTTGTTGTCATGATTGAATTACCAGAACTAAAATATCTGGCAAGAAGAATCAATGATATTGAATCAAATTTCAGGCTAACCAAGAGTTGCCACGTTGCTTGGATGACTGCTCTGGGGCAAGATTTGCCACTGTTGAGAAGATGAGTCCTGTTTTCTTCAACTGAACTAACCAATTTTCGCGAGGTCTCGGTTTTTTAAATTCAATCAATCCGTAAACGAGCTTCAAATCAAAATTCTACAGAAGTGACGTCTTGAATTGAACAGAGAATTGCGGAAAATACCTCAATTCTGAAAAGTTTTCAGTGGTTTAGTAAATAGGACGGCAAAAGTGGAACAACCCCTGTATCTACTCCACTGAACAATTTTGACAAAACTTAGTTGCGCCAATAAACGAATAACCATTTCATAAGTATTTGCAGCAAATTTTGTTTTATGTCCTAATAATAACTAATAACTATAGCAAGAAAACGATTTTTAAAACTGGACTTTACAGGGATGTATCTTCCTTTTAAAGCTTTTTTTCAATTGAAATATGCATGCCTACTTATTATTTGACGAACCATAGGGAACTCGATAGGGAATTATTGCTGATAAAGCCTGAACCACCGTGTATAAATTAGCTGGCCCATTTCTATCCAATGAACACTTTTGTTGATGGACAATACATCGAAACATTACTCCTAATAACATAAAGGAATCCATCATAATAAATATCATACAAATTTTTCACAATGTTTTGCTCTTTCGAGAAAGCCACAAAAAAACACATTTGCCGTTCTAGCCACGTTAGGGAACCCTTGAATAGAAAGATATTGGGCTTCTCGTGAAAGTAAACAGAAATCTCAGTGTGTTAACATTGAGATTGAATGAGTGGTTTTAGTAAAAATGCTCTATTTGAAAATCTAAACTAATAGTTATTCAATACAATATTTGGAAGATGATTGTTAGTTGAATTCATTGAACATTCGCTAGCCGACCGCGCCAACCAGAAACACAACATCACGGAATTTAATGATTCATAAACCATTCGTGTGACCATATATGAAGTCGGCCCTGCAACATATCCTTCAAGCAGAAACGCATGCGCACGCAACAAATTTAGCTCAAACATGGCACCACATGGCACAATGGCACATTACCCTTTCAGTGCTCTTTCAATGCCTCGCGATCGGCTCTGGTACGAAACAGCGCTGGACGAAACAGCGCTGGTCAAAACAGCGCGGTCAGAACAGCGCTCGGTCAGAACCGCGCTGGACGAAACAGCGCTGGAAGAAACAGCGCTCGGTCAAAACAGCGCTGGACGAAACGGCGTTTCATAGCAAGATACTCATTAATTGACAATTCTCCAAGTTAGAACAATTTCTATATTACAAACTCATATTCAATGCAACAGATTTCACATAATCCTCAATGTTGTCAAATGTGTAATTCATAACCAGTACTCTCAACCTTTTATTCAATTGATAATACTTATTGCTATGATTCACAACGTGCCTGAAGCCACTTTTGAACCTGCTGATAAAAATTTCGGCTTGGTTTTGCTCCCTCTTCAAATGATCCATAAACTTAGCAATGGAAGGATGGTGACAATCGATCGTTTTTTGGAAGGAGTTATGCCAAGCTTCCAATGAATTGTTGGTTCTGGGTAAATTGTTTTTTACTCTATCAAACATATTCCAAGTCGAAATTGGAAATCTTGATGATTGTTTCATAATTTTTCGTCCTATATAATTTTTTTCCCAGTATTCTATTATTGGAGCCATTTCCACAGGTGCATTGGCAACTATGATCTCAAAAGCTCTCGCTATATCATTCTCCGGAACATAACTCAAAGCTAATATCATTTTTATTTGGAGCCTGAAATATTCATTAGCTTTGTACAATTCAGTCAATTGAAAATGTTGAATTTTCCTCCACATATTCTGGGAGAGATGGAATGAACATCCAATGATTTTCACATCCTGAAATATTGTTTTGGCTGCATTCATCGATGCAAGTTCAAAATCAGCCAAGATCGTGATCGGTTTCAGATTTGGTTCAAGGGCTGTCAACTTGGAAAAAATTCTTCGGTAAGATTCTTCTTGCTTGTTGCACATAAGACAATATATGACGGGAACGACCTTTTCATCGATGAGAACATGAATAGTAAAAACTTGATAAAAAAAAAATGGAGTAACCTTGAAAGTGCCATCCATACACCAATGCTTATGCTCATTCATAACTGACAGATTTCCCCGTGTTCCAAACATTATGATTCTGTTCGATTCTTCTGAGCCAGAATCCCAGAAAAGGAAGTGTTCCCCTTTTTCTGTGACTTTGTAGGCATCCGCAATTGTCACATCATGGACACTATTACAATGGGATGATGTAGCATTTTCCTTATTTCGTTGTCGACTCACTATTTAGTACGGCAGACGGTGCGGTCTATCGTTCAATAACCCAATCATGGGGTATAACTTAATTAAACATCAAGGACATTTTTTGTCATCATCATCCACATATATAATGAGAAATTACGACATCGCCCCATGGTCGAGAGATTTTCTACAGGGAAAAATGTACGAAGATCGCGTTTTTCAATATGTCTGAAAAAAAAGCAGTCTAACAATAATGGGGATGAAGCTAAAAAAACATATGAGGGCTCATTTTGTAGCCTGAAGTATAACCAATCGAATGGTCTATTGACAATTCATATTTTATCATCCGAATATCTGAAAATTTCACCACTTTCAAAAACTATCCTAATTTTTCAATATTTCATTAATCTTCAACAACCAAGAACTCGATTATTTTCCAAATGAACTACATCATATTTTCTCATCAAAAACTGCGTAATTTCATGAGGAACATTTCATCTCGATCAATGGTATGGATATTCCTAACAGTTTTTGTTCTACAATTAAATTTTTAGGACAGCGCACCACAGTCGAGGCGTTTCGTCGGAGCAATGATGTAAAATCAATAAACCATTCTAAGCGTAACGTTCGATGAAACTTTCACTCGTCGTGCGCTTAGACCGTATTCTTCATTAAAATATGCTCATTTTGTCAAAATAGAAGATATGGTGAGCAATTTATATTTGACTAGATATCTTCGAATGTATAGTTGATTGTCACAAATGCAAATTAGGCGGTTTTTACAAGAAAAATCTTACAGAAAAGTAAACTATGTACATTTATTGTCTTCGTCATCGGATTCTTCAATATTCTCTCTGTTTTGCAAATGCACTTCTGTGTTGAACATGTTTTTTCTGTGCAGAATAGAGAAATAATTTTTCTGACATTGATGTCTGGTACTGGGGCATTTGTCATCATATAAGGTTGAATCAGATTTTCCTTTCTTTGCCATCCATATTGTGAAGGGTCATGTTTTTCCATTAGCCCAATATGACTACTGGTCCATATTCTAGTTTGATAATAAGATCTACGAATAAAATAAAAAATGAATTGAGGTTGGTAAAAGTATATGTATTCTAATGTTCATTGTTCTTCAGTTCAGTTCAGTTCATTGTTCTTCAGTTTTTTACTTCTGACTGTTTGATACACATATAACGACAAACTTAAACCGAAACTTGTAGGAATATGTATCTTATCAAAATTATTGATTATGGCAGAACATGTAGCTAAAACTGACGTGGTACAATATTCACTGTTTTCTTCCGCGTTATCGAAACTATTTTTATCCAGAAGCTATGAAACGAATTTCAATAGATCTTCAGGAAACTCTTTCCCACATTCCTCCTCGCTCAAGGCATCAGGTGTTATATATTTCTTGTGTGATTCTTGCGAATATTGAGGATGCGCTAGAATTTTTCTTCTTAGTATACCAGCAGCTTTATGTAAAATACAAGTTTCATTGTCATTATTATTATTTCATCAAACCCGTTCATTTCAAAACCACTACTTGCTGTTGATTCTTCTGATTCTGAATGCATTCGCAGTCTTTCAATTTCTCTCGCTGTGATGATTGTTGGTTTTCCAGGCTTACAATTGAATACAATATTTTCACCGAATCGACCATGTAACAATCTTCTTAGATCCCCACTAGTGACACCCTTCCCACTACCTACTAGAAGAATGAATATTGTCGAAATTTTTACAGAGTGTATTCAAACTCACAGACTTTTTGTCAATAATAACAGACTGGTTTATCTCAGCATAAAATTTATTGAGAGCATTATGTTATTCAGTATCTTCTTGAACAGCTTACGGTCTTGAGTATTTCACATTTTTTCGACAAATATAAGCCGAATAACACAGCCGATGATATTTCGCATCAGCAGCAAATAAATCAGTGGAATATACTAATAAGCGTCCTTGCATCTCCAAATCTTATCTATACTTCTGGCTGCATTCAAAATTTTGGTCCTAGTGTTTTCACCCGTACCCGTACTGATTTTGGTAAGACCCTGTTTTTTTCTAGTACCGCCTTTTCCACAAATTATACAGTCGGTTTTCATATTGAAAGAATCATCATTTCGTCTACTGGTGGATGGCTGATCATCATATTTTTCAGGCGAATTTATTTTGATACGAGCCATGTTTTGTTTACTGCAATACGATTTTCGACAAGAATAATGATATTGGAATCGCTCTGGGTGACACAACAAAGAATTTGAAGAATGAAGATGTTTGAAGAATTTTAATCGTTTCGATTTTTTGCATATCTTGAAATTGTTTCAATACCAGACCGTGTTGGCTTTTTCACAACAGCCTCCTCATTCGACGACTCGGAGGTTGTCCCACGACATATGATACAATGATTCATTTTTAGGTTATTTCTAAAAAATATATATTATTTCTAAAAAATATGATATTATTATGAACCCTCTAGCTCTCAAATATAAACACGACAAAACTACATAATTACAATAAATCTATAGACGAGTACTCACCAACTAGAAGTTAGTAATAGAAGTTCAGAAAAATATGCCACAACACTGATTTGTTTGTTTATTGCATAAGACAATACCTACACACCATTCAAAATAATCACTGCCTAAACGTAAGCAAATTAAATAGAAACAGGGCACAATAATATAGTCGGTGGTATTTCCTGGAAAGATCGTCTCGCATACCGGGTAGCGGGCGGTAGTTACAGGTGTACAGTAAAACGCTTATATCGAGAAATCTGTTCAAGATAGATCTTCATATAATCGATACGAAATGATCGTTATGAATTTCCGCAGTTTTTGATGTGAAAAAAAAATCATTCATTGGTCGAATAAGCAATTTATTGGGTGTGGAAGCAAACTGAAATGTGATGAAAAAGCGTTATCCTCTTATTCTTTTAAATTTTTAACATATTCCCAAATTTCAAAAAATAAATATATCTATATCAAAATGTAGTCGAATGTTTCCTCTATAATATGGAAAAAAACTCATTTCCGTATCTCCTATCATAGTTGTAATATATCAACCTAATTAGAGAAAACAAGAAATTCAATTTTTTTCACATTTATCCCAATATTTTTTCTCTCGACCAATGGAGAGTGTCGTAAATCTTCAAAACACATGTAAGAACGATGCATATAAAATAATTTCAAGGTTCCATCAAGTTATACTCCATGATTGGGTTACTCGATAAATAGAAGACTTTTCGCAAGAGATCTGCCAGACTAATTTTTCTAGCGGCATCATACGATGGCAGAAGGACTGAAGCCTCTGATGAAACTCCACAAGTAGCAGCTTGGAAAATATGCCTCGGCCTTTCATTCGTTTCTTTCGCCATGCTCCGCATTGCTCCTTTTATTTTGGTATTTTCTGATTCGGATGGACTCGGTGCGTGATTGTGTGTCGTTGTTGGTTTTGGCTTACCATTACTCACATACAGTCTCCCTTTGCATGAAGCTTTGACACAACGCCATGTCTCTGACGTGTCATTGATTTTATCTCTTCGATAAGAATATCCTTCGAAAACAACCAAAT
This sequence comes from Phaedon cochleariae, assembly GCA_918026855.4. Taxonomy (NCBI): domain Eukaryota; kingdom Metazoa; phylum Arthropoda; class Insecta; order Coleoptera; family Chrysomelidae; genus Phaedon; species Phaedon cochleariae. The sequence continues at coordinate 20,905,834 of OU896715.1, read as the reverse complement.
CTTTTCCTTTTTGAGATTTCAGGAATTCCATTTCTCATCCGTAATGACAATGGTTGCAATAATCAATGACAGAATGATATTTGTTATTGACGTGACGAACGCCGTTTCGTCCAGCGCTGTTTTGACCGAGCGCTGTTTCTTCCAGCGCTGTTTCGTCCAGCGCGGTTCTGACCGAGCGCTGTTCTGACCGCGCTGTTTTGACCAGCGCTGTTTTGTCCAGCGCTGTTTCGTACCAGAGCCCTCGCGATCGCATACAATGCCTCATCACAAAACCTGGCAATGCCCAATGTCTGACAATGTCCCACACTGCCTTGCATATCCCCGCAATGCCCCTATAGGCTATACACCGGTTTGTTATTTACCTAACAAGTGCGGAAAGAACGCACGCGATGGCAGTTGCACGAACGACGCGGAGCAGAGCACGGGCGAGCCGTCAAGGGAGGATAAGACATTTTTGCAAGAGTTAGGTACAATGTTTTTTCTACAAGCGTGCGTGATTCACCCTATACCCGCACGCAATTTAGTTTGGGAAGTGTCATTTTCCCGCAACAGTGCGGGAAAATTTTCCCACACTAGTGCGGGAAAACAAAGATATGATAAAATCTCTAGTAATATAAGTGGTTGGTGATGGAATATAAAAGTTTAAGTTTGTTTGTTGCGGTATTAAGTATGTATGTTCAGAATCATCCATCAAATTGCACTATTTATTGTAAAAATTAAGAAATATTGAGAAATAAAAATTGATTATTATAAAAATCCCCCTATAGATTTGGATTGATCTGACGGGAAACGTCAATTTGTCATGCCAATCAAACCACAAATAAGTTTGAAATTGTCGAAGTGACAGACACAGCGTTACTGTCATTTTCGATTCAGTGGAAATGCCACAATGTGATCAAAAACTTCTAGCTATAGGGATTTGATACAGATGCGTTATCACCAACGAAGTCTTAAGAAAGGTATGAGAAGCTATACACGCGTTTTATTGAATGGTGCGCAACAATGAAGAAATGAAAAAACCGAATGAAGAATAGGTATTTTTGGCTCATTTCATAGAAGTGTCTGGAACCTATGAGACCAAACTCCTAATGGGCCTGCTGGCTTCCGCAATGAACCAACATAATGCGTCTAACTGTAAGTTCACAATAGCTATTACTAATAATTAATAAATAGAGAAAATATATATCTTTTTAGTTGTTCCTATTTGCTTGAATAATTAATTGAACGATTCAATCAATTTCCTATACGCTTGTAGAAAAAATATTGTTCCTAACTCATGCGGAAAGTTTCTTTCCCGCACTCGACTGCTTGCCCGAACTCCGCTTCGCGTCGTTCGTGTCAACGGCAGTCACGTGCGGGAAAGAGTCACTTTCCGCACTTGTTAGGAAAATTACTATTTCCAACGAGTGTTTTTGCCCATATTATTCATGACGAAGAATGGTTTTCAAATACACAAGATTCTGTAATAATGCTACAAAATGACTGACTTAAGACAATAGTTACATAGATCATTCAGTTAGACCTGAATATCCTCATTTTCAAGAATACAAAAATCGTGCGGAAAAGAAACTTTTTAGCACTAGTGCTGGTCAAGGGTGGAAAATGCATTTTCCGTAAGAGTTAGGTACAATGTTTTTCCTACGAGTGTTTTTGTCTATATTAATTATGAAAAAAAAAATTGTTTTCAGTACACAAGATTTTAGAATAATGCTACAAAATGTCACATAAGACAGAATTGTTACATAGATCATTTAGTTAGTCCTAAATATCCCCATTTTCAATAATACAAATATTGTTCGGAAAAGTAACTTTTCAGCACTAGTACGGTAAAGTAACTATTCCGCACGATTTTATCGATAATTTCACTCAAATAGGAAGGAACAGAAATGCAAGTGGATAAAAAAAATCGGATAAATTACGTTACAGTATAGCAACCCTAGCATTCACTGTTTATTGTTTGACACTAATAGTAAATGTCGAAAATAGAATTAAACAGCAAATGATATTCCAGTAAGTATATGGAGATTCGGAAATATTACCGAAGCAAAAATGGTAAAGGAAATCGAAAAACAACTCCAGATAATACAAGTCCTCCACTTGGAACCAATTCAGTGAATTTTGTAAACAACGAAACTTGGAAACCGAACAGTCAGTGGAAAATGTGGCAGGAATATTGATGAACTGGGGCTTCATTCAATATTGAAAAACAGAATGGGGAAGATGATAAACAATACGTGCATGGTGAAAACAATGTACGCTCGCGTGAGTTTTTCAGAACAGCTCTCGTTAAATTGTCAATGAAAATAAGTATTCGAAAACAACCACAAAACATATCTGGCTGGGTCTGAGCTCTCGTGGTAGAACTCCTGATAAAATCGTTTGGAAAAGTAAAATCGTACGGAAAAGTATAACTTTCAAAACTATTTTTCGCATGCTCGTTGAAAATAGTAATTTGCCTAACAAGTGCGGAAAGTGATACTGTCCCGCACGCGAATGCCCTTGACCCGAACGTCGCGAAGCGAAGTTCGGCCAATAAGAAGTCGAGTGCGGGAAAGAGGTCTTTCCGCATGAGTTAGGAACAATATTTTTTCTACAAGCGTGGGAGATTGATTGATTTATTCAATCAATCATTCCTGCAAATAGAAATAACTCATAATAGATATAATTATATTCTCTATCTTCTAATTATTAGTGATATATATATTGTGTACCGCTTGAAGGTAAGCTTATTGCGGAAGCCAGCATGCCCATGGTGTTTTGCCTCTAGGTTTCAGACATTTCTAGTGAATGAGCCAAAATACTTCTTCTTTATTTGGTGTTTTCAGTTTTTTACTATTGCACCATTCAATAAATCCCTTGTTGTGTTTCTCATACCTTTCTTAAGACTTCGTTGGCAATAACTCATCTGTATCGCATCTGTAGCTGGTTTTTCATCGCAATTCCACTGAATCGAAAATGACAGTAACGCTCTGTCTGTCACTCCGAGAATTACACTAACTAATTTGTGTTTTGACTGACATGACCACAATTGTTTTCCACATCAGATCAATTAAAGGCTATACACGGAAAGAAAAAGTTTTGTTGCGCCAACAAAATAAATCTTTTTTTTTTTGTGTTAAATTGAACAAAATTTTGCGAAATCAACAAAATATATGTTCATTCCAAATAAGCAACTGATTCAAAGAGACAAAATAACTTGATTGAAATATTTGCTTACTCGAACAAAAGTTTCATTTCATTCAACAACATTAATAGTTGATATATAAAACAAATTCTGTTAATTCAACCATTATCTCATTGTTCAATCAATCATATGCAATTTGTCTATGCGTCAAAATTAAATTAATTTTGACAAAGATTCAACTAAATACATCATATTTTGTTGAGTCAACAATCATTTCATTGTGCAACTAATCAAAGGTTTTTTTCTATTCGACAAAATTGAATTGATTATGACAACATTATATTTTGTTGATTCAACACATCACTATCAAGAAATATGTTGTTATTTCAAACAAATTACTTTGTTGAACAGAATCCACAAATACATTATATCAAACAAATATTTGTTTGAATGATTATCCAGTTGCATTTTTGCCACCAGGTGGCGTTTCTTCCAACCTTCCTACGCTCGCCTCGATTGTGGTGTACATATATTCCTACCTAAAACATCCATTTATATTATTATATTAGGCTGTCCTAGAATGTCTTATGACGCTCATGAAAGCTAATAGTCTTGAATCAACTGAGGAAATTGATCTCTAATTTCTCTTAGTTTTGAAATTCAGTTATCGGATTTTTTTAAATATTATTCAGCAAAATATTTTGTCAATTCTAAATACAATTTTGTTGATTGAAGAAAATATATTGTTATTTTAACATATTTACTTCCTGAAAATCTGAAAATTTTGTCACTTGAATGGAATGATATAATCATTTCAATCAACTGAATTGTTCATGAGAGCAGATAGTGTATTATAGGAACAAAATAGTCTCTGTTTGTTCAACCAATTCCTGCTGTTAATTTGAATCATTAATGAGTTACATCAAATGAATTTTGAATTGAAACTGACAAATAACATTTGTTGCGGTGACAAAATATTTTTTCTCCGAGTGGCAGCAAATATTAATTTTGCTGACACATATCAATCAGCAAAGTATTACTTTTCCTGCCTAGGCAGCAAAGTGGTTACTTTGCTGATTGATATGTATCAGCAAAATTAATAATCCATGAATCGTTTATAATTTCCTTCATATTTCATCCGAGACTTCTCCGGCAACAAATTCAACTCTATATTTTTTGCCACCTCCCTCATTTCTGGAGGTGTAAGTACTTCCAGGTCGCTATCACTGTCCATTATATAATAATTTGAATAATCCGATATTTTTTCGCACAACTGTCAGAAATTTCATGAATTGTCAAACTATAATTATTATGGACATTTCCATAGCAACCAACCATTCCAAAAACTGCGATTTCTATCAAATTTTATTTTAATTGAACATTACAGGAAAAATAAAGAGATATATATCATTATGAACAATCGGAGAAAAAATTATATGTTCAACTCGGCAGCAAAGTAGATTGACTGCCTCAGCTGGATTCCTAGCCTCGCTACCTCGCTCACTACGCTCGGCTATGAATTCAGCCTCGGCAGTCAATCCACTACTCTGCTGCCTAGTTAAACAAATTACTATTGTCGTGGATATATGACACTCAGAATTTGTTGAATTCACAAAAATTTTGTAGTTTCAAACAATTTTTTTTTCTGTGTAGGGGGACTATATAATTATCAATTATCATTTATCAATATTTCTGCATTTTCACAATAAATATTTCAATTTCAACTTTTGCCGCACTACTGTGGGAGAATGACACTTCCCAAACTAAATTGCGTGCGGGTATAGGGTGAATCACGCACGCTTGTAGAAAAAATGATTTTACGGGACTCGCAGTTCCTACATATCCCGTGAAATATCACTTTCAGAACTCAAATTACATTAATTACGTATTACTATTGCAGATATTTTCAAATTTCGATTATATATATTCGAAAATACCTAATGAAAAAACAGAATGTATCATAATACAGCTACAGCACTCAGTATATCTGTATAGTGCCTGATCCTTTCGATTCGCAAATATTTCAAATTAACGTCTTTGATATACGCATTTCAATATGTATCACCAATTTGCTCTGAAGTCCCTTTGCGGAGAGTCTAGAATTTAGTTTGAAATTGAGTTTCAGCAAAGACGTATATTTCCTTTCATTTTCAGGCACACTGACTGAACTTGAAACTCATTAAAAATTCTTTCGACCTTCAATAGGGTATAACGACCTAAAGGCAACCATGATTACAAAGATGTTTGAAAAAAAATCTATCCTGATTTTGGCAATGTTGAATTTTAGCATTATTATACGGGTGGCCCATCAAAAACGTTCCACCTGAGATTTGTGCGTTGTGATGCAATCAATGAAAAACTGGTCGAACAGGTCGCTTTTATGGGAACACATTTTTCATCATTTTTTCATATTATTACCCCAAACTGAAAACCTTGAAGCGAAACGGGCATCAACTTTCGATTCTTAAGTGGACACCCTGTATTTTATTTCATTATCGGGTAGTTATTATGATTACGAATCCAAATATACTGAGTATGATGGGGTTTCCTCAACATGCTCCATTAACCTCGCGTTCAAAAAACATCCTGTAGAGATCATAATAATTTTGCTTTAAAGACCTACGATATTGTATACTATATCCCCAGAAAACTTTTCTCTACATTATTGGAACCATACAAAAAGAAATAATTCAAAACAATCCAACAAACATTCACAAACCTTCGATCAGCAGCAAACTTTATTTAACTTCTGATGTCTTTCGGGCGGCCATTTTGGAAAATGACCTTCAGGGGCCAGTTGGCCGATGGCTCCACATCCAAAGCTGTTCATATTATAATAATAATAATCTTTATTTCAAATAGGAACAAAAATATTTATAAAGCAATGTACAAAATTTTACAATATAAATTATAGAGAAATAAATTCCAAACAGAAATATATACATAACTATAAAATATACAAATATCAAGAGCACTATTTATAGGTGATGACATTGATGACTAATCAGATGAGACATTTTTTATTCTTGATTTGAATGTATAGATAGATGGACTCATCTTGACTTCCATGGGTAGTTTATTATACTCTACAAAACCTTGATGGAATAATAAATTCATAGTTCTCTTCATCCTAGTGCGATTAACATGAAAATCAAACCTACCTCTAGTCTCATAATTATGCATTTGATGGAGAAAGCCATCAATATTGAGCTTATCAAATATCTGGAGAGCTCAGGAATCATCAATGATAGACAATACGGCTTTCGCCACCGAAGATCTACTGGAGATCTACTTGCCTACGTCACCCATTTATGGCAAGCTTCATTAGAAAAACACAGAGAATCTCTAGCTGTCGCGTTGGACATATCGAAAGCATTTGACCGTGTTTGGCACGAAGGACTCCTCCACAAACTACCATCATACGGCTTACCACCTCAGCTATTCCGTCTCTTATCGAGTTTTCTTACAGGCAGATTGCTTCATGTGGTGGTGGACGGTGTATCGTCTGATACCATTGGCATCAATTCCGGCGTTCCACAAGGATCAATTTTGGCACCAACATTATTCCTTCTTCATATCAATGATCTGTTGGGAGTAACAACTTGCCCCATCCACAGCTTTGCAGATGATAGTACCTTCCATACTGCGTTCTCTTCCAGAATTCCCATTTCTTCTCAGGAAACTAAGAACTCACGGCGCAGGCAGGTCAATGCTGTCAATGAAGACCTTGCTGAAATCACAGCCTGGGGAACCAACAACCTAGTTGAATTCAATGCCACCAAAACTCAAGCCTGTATTTTCTCTAGAAAGGCGGAACTCAGTATGCCCGACATTGTAATGTCTGGCACCACCATCCCCACCAAGCCCACCATATCTATGCTCGGTATTTCCATCAGCAACACTCTTTCATGGGATAATCATGTCAGATCCATCGCAAAAGCTGCTTCACAAAAACTCTGATTCTTGTTCCGTGCGAAAAGCTACTTTACACCTCAACAGCTTCTCATGATCTACAAAGCGCAGATACTTCCTGTTCTAGAATAATGTTCCCACATATGGGGTTCAGCAACATGCGCTGATGCTCTTAGATTCCATCCAGAGAAGAGCCATCCGCCTGGTGGGTGACGCCACACTCACTCACTCTTTGACATCATTGCAACACCGTAGAAAGGTCGGCGACCTATCACTTTTCTACCGATACTTCCACGGGAAATGTTCTTCGGAAATCTCTGCTATCATCCCTCCACTAGCAATACCAGTCAGACGAACTAGACAAGCCCAGTCAGCACATCCTTTCGTTGTCAACCTCGAAAGATGTCGAACAGCACTTTATCAAAACTCCTTCATCCATAGAACGCCTAGGCTCTGGAATTCATTTCCTGAGGAAGTATTCCCACAACAACATATAATCTCCAGAAGTCCAAGAAAAATTCCAATACCTATCTCCTATCCCTATCCTCCCTGGGAACGCACGATGTTCTTTGAACATTATAGGGATTCCCTTTCGTGCGCTCCAAGCGATAAAAAAATGAAATATTCGCAATTAAGAATAATTCTCATTCCGTGATTTTGTAATCTTAGTAACGACGACAAACTATTGTCATCTAATAGGGAGACTAAACTTGGACAATAATCAAAATGTGGTTGGGTAATACTTCTGTAAACTATGACAGATGATTGGAGAGATAAATGAGTGCTGATTCTAGAGAAGAAATATAGTTTTTTAACAATTTAATCGTATATGTAGTTGAAATGAGGTTTAAATTTGAGTGTGTTATCCTTACTGACACCAAAATATTACTATATCTATTATACTTCCATAAATTAAAATATTCAAATCATGAACATCAATTTGACTCTGTTTGAATTACGAGGTTAACATCATTGCTTTAGTTTCTTGAACATTCAGTTTCAGTTTATTCATATTCAGGAAAAATTATATCTTCCAGATAGCTGTTCATTTTTAGTACAGCAACATTGAGATCTTCATCACTTGCTGCAATGAGTGTATCATCCGCAAAAAGTTTCAAGAATTCAATACCATGAATAAGCTTTATATCATTCAAGTACAATATAAACAACAAAGGTCCTAAAACGCTGCCTTGTGGAACACCTGTGCTTATATCCTTACTTACTAGTTGACACGTATCCATTCACTTTCGTTTTTTGCGATCTATTGGTAAGATAGGATGCGAACCAGTTGATTACATTTCCACCTATGCCATAATATCTCATTTTTTCAATCAAAATGTCGTTTTCAATAGTTTCAAATGCACGTTCGAAGTCAAGAAAAATCACTACTATGTATTTGTTTTCATCCATCATTTGTTTTCACTTAGACAATGTGAACTGTAATGCAGTTTCACATGAATGGTGGTGTCAATGATGGAAATAATTAGATGGTGTACTTACTGATGCGCTTTTGTTTCAGAAATTCTTCTCGACGTTCTGAGAGTCCTGTGAACAATGTTTTAAGCTGTTTTCGAATAGATGGCGACATTGCGCAATTATGACATCGGTCAATTTTTAAATTGCCGCAGATTTTCCGAATTCAGAGTTAAATAATCCTACTGTTACATAATATGTTCCGCGTACCTAAAATGCCATTTGCCATTTTAGTTCCACTCGTCATAGCAGCAATCTCGGCAGCAATAGCAGCATCACCATCTAGCGAGGAAATGTAGAATCAACGTCTCGCTCGATGTGAATTAGAGAAATCATAGTAGGTCGAGTGATTTTTCTGAAGTTTTCAATACGTAAAAATGGCCGACTACGCGCACCATCTACTTATTTCCATCATTGTGGTGTCGAAATCCTGACTGATGTTCCATAATTATTTGATTAGATTCCAAATTATCTCTTATTTGATTGAATGCAGCAATTTCAAGAATTTTCTCCTCAGATCAACAAATGATCTGAGATTTTCTCCAATGATGGTAATGTATTTATCGGCCGAAAATTTATTGATTCATCTTTATTGTTCACTTAAGGAATCGGAGTGACTGTACTTGTTCTCAATTCACATGGAAATCTGCACGTTTCAAGTGAGGTGTTCATGAAATGCCAATGACTTGAACATCACTTTTCAAAACTTTATTATTTTATTATTATTATTATATAGGTCTTCCTCTGTGCCAAATTTGGTGCCTTCCTCTAAAAGTGCACAATAGCTAATCTACCGTACCATTGTACCCTGAACAACAATTATTAAAAAATACCAGCTAGTTTTGACCCTCGATCTCAATTCCAAACGTGTTGGTCATTACAGTCTCTCCGGGGAATATTGTGCGACATATTTTCAGAATCACATCGACAATGCAGTTAAAACTTTCATTAGATGTTATATCACATAGTAATGAAATATCCGCTACGCAATATCCGACAAACATGATTAAATCCCATTATTCCCATTCGTCCTTACCCCAGTTTGAATGATTGTCCGCTGTTAATATTCGGTCCAGTATACGGCGCATGCAGCCTTATTTGCGACGGTGATTGCATTTTTTGAATTATCATCACGAGCGGCATGGATAATGGGTACAATATTATGTGCTCGATTCAAGGACTCGGCCGACGCGCATAAAGAACTCCTTTATCCTGTGGTTTTTGCAAACACGCTGTTTTCCAATGTCGAATCATGACAATGGAACAAAGTCATTCCTTTTTGGTGCGAGATGACGCATTGTTTTAGCGGGAGATATTGCGTTATTTTTGTTGGGTGTGCCAGATTTCCATATTTGAGTTTGCCAAATTCTTGTGCCTGGGCTAACTTCAGAACTCTACATAATAAAAACTGAAAAAAGTTGTTCTCCCAACAACGGCTTACCACCTCGGCTTACCACCTTGGCTTACCACCTCAGCTATGCCATCTCTTATCGATTTTTCTTTCAGGCAGATCGCTTCATGTGGTGGTGGACGATGTATCGTCTGATACCATTGGCATCAATTCCGGCGTTCCACAAGGATCAATTTTGGCACCAACATCATTCCTTCTTCATATCAATGATCTGTTGGGAGTAACAACTTGCCCCATCCACAGCTTTGCCGATGATAGTACCCTCCATGCTGCGTTCTCTTCCAGAATTCCCATTTCTTCCCAGGAAACTAAGAACTTACGGCGCAGGCAGGTCAATGCTGTCAATGAAGACCTTGCTGAAATCACAGCCTGGGGAACCAACAACCTAGTTGAATTCAACGCCACCAAAACTCAAGCCTGTATTTTCTCTAGAAAGGCGGAACTCAGTAGTATGCCCGACATTGTAATGTCTGGCACCACCATCCCCACCAAGCCCACCATATCTATGCTCGGTATTTCCATCAGCAACACTCTTTCATGGGATAATCATGTCAGATCCATCGCAAAAGCTGCTTCACAAAAACTTGGATTCTTGTTCCGTGCGAAAAGCTACTTCACACCTCAACAGCTCCTCATGATCTACAAAGCGCAGATACGGCCTGTTCTAGAATACTGTTCCCACATATGGGGTTCAGCACCAAAACATACGCTGATGCTCTTAGATTCCATCCAGAGAAGAGCCATTCGCCTGGTGGGTGACGCCACACTCACTCACTCTTTGACATCATTGGAACACCGAAGGAAGGTCGGCGACCTTTCATTTTTCTATCGATACTTCCACGGGAAATGTTCTTCGGAAATCTCTGCTATCATTCCTTCACTAGAAATACCAGTCAGACGAACTAGACAAGCCCAGTCAGCACATCCTTTCGTTGTCAACCTCGTTGTCGAACAGCACTTTATCAAAACTCCTCCATCCATAGAACGGCTATGCTCTGGAATTTATTGCCTGAGGAAGTATTCCCAACAACATATAATCTCCAGAAGTTCAAAAAAAATCCAATACCTACCTCCTATCCCTATCCTCCCTAGGAACACACGATGTTTTTTGAACAATATAGAGCTTCCCTTTCGTGAGCTTCCCTTTCGTGAGCTTCCCTTTCGTGAGCTCCAAGCGATAAAAAAAAGTGCGGGAAGTGAAACTTTCTTGCACGAGACTGTTGTTGACCTGGGTAAGCAGTTGAGTACAGGGAAGACACACAATATTTTTCTACGAATGTAAGGAAATCATTATGTATTCATGCAAATAGAAACAACTAATATATCGAAGACTGGAACCTTTGGCACGATAATCAGAGTTACAAAAAATCACGATTTTTTATATAAAATCAAACAATCCTTTTTTTTCTCGATTAAATCATGATTTTTTTATTTATGCCTGTGCTGTCGGTAAAGTCGAGAGATATAGGCCGGCAGTCATCCCTAGGGGAGTCGTGTGAGAGGGGGTTGGGAATTGGTCCCACCCATTACTACCCCGGCGATACTTATTGACATATTCACATATATATCGATACTTTTGCCCAGTCCTAGTGTGGACAATGAACTTAATATAAACAACTGGAAGGGAGACGGCCGTTCTCTCGAATAGCACAAAGTGTGTCAGGGGCAGCTGCAACAAAGATAGCATGATTTACGGTAACCTGTCTCTTTCCTACCCGTGTTGTTTAATGGCGGATTGGTGTTTACGTTTCCTTTCATCTGATAATGGAAGTACTTTAGATTTTTTTCTCTCATCTAAACAGGCAAGAAAGTGAATACATAAGTTCATTGTCTTTGTTTATTTGAAATATCTATTCATTTGGCGTGTTTTGTTTTATAAAAAGGACTGAATTTGTTGGTGTGAACACTGTGAACTGATTGTTGAGGAGATTTTGATAAACAATGGTGATTTATTGTATCGCCTTCGGGTGCAAGAACAAGCAAGACAGAAGGAAATTGTCATTCCATTGGTAAGTTGAATATTGTTCAGATTTTTGGAAAATATGGTTTTTGAAATGATCATCAGTTAGGTGTACAATGTTCCCAGTCTCAGAATATGTTTCGTGGAGAGTATTTCCTGCCAACTGATTATTTATTTTAGACATACCAGGGACTGCTAGGTTATTGAAACCAGATGCTGTACCCAGTATATTTCCATTTCCTAAGCATTTGTATCCAAAAAATACTGATCCTTGAAGGAAAATGAGAAAACTAGTTGATTAATGATGAAAAAAAATATGTTTGCACCTCTTTAAAATGAAAAACTAGCTAATAATTTATTTTCAGGATGCATCTGTGGAAGTTCATAACATGGGGTCCTAAGGAAGATGTTTCTCATATTATGGACTTTACCTATGACCTCTAGCTCCCAAGTTTCGAAGTTCATCAATAAAGAAACCCAAACTGTTCCATTGGAGAAGGATATTGTATTGAGAATTGTATTTTTTAATTTCCAAAAGGGATATGTTTGAAGGCAGTGACCTAATGGTAAAATAGGAAATTATGCTCAAAATGGACCTTATGTAGTCAATACCATTCAAGAACCTCTTTTCACATATTTTTCCTATCGTTTTTCTATCTCTTCTGATAGTGCTAAGACATTGTGCTCCGCTCACCCTGTACAATATATTGTGACATTTGAATGAAAATATATAATTTCAATTTTGTATTCATTTGACTTCCTAATCCTGTAAGAATAAAAATGAAATTTCATTTCCCTTCTTCCTATATGAATATTTTTATTTAATCACGTCTAGGAAATATTTCGAATAATGCGAGCGCTTTCCATTAGCGAACATAAGATAGAGAGAGATAGGTATTCGTAAACACTGCGGGTTGCCTGAACAATATTTTTGCCTCACTCGTCGTTCACAGAGGATCCTTTCCAGTTGTTTATATTGAGTTCATTGAGTGTGGAAGGAGAAGGAAATTGGATTGGGTAGTATTGGCTGGAAACATCAGCCAGCTACTGAAACATGGGTATAACCGTAACACGGTATTCCCCATTTCACGGCTCCTAGGGTCGATGTGGTGGTATCGCACCATGCGATGGTGTTAATCATCTTCCACATATGCTGACGTCCTTTTAGTCGCCTTCTAGGACATACAGAACTTACCGTGGGGTGATTTTTATCCGACCCCCACACGGTGATATTTTCCTGTAGCTATCTGTTAGCGTCTGCAAGCACCAGCTAATTCAAAAATGGTTACCAACTTGTAAAGCCTTCTTGTGTAAAGGCCACTCACATTGATGCTAAAACCATTCGTAATAATAAATAATGAATGGGCTCCTTTCGACTTATATACCTAATAGAGGATGCAAGAAGTAGGTGATCGTGCAAGGAACAGGACAAAGGAAATAATATAAAGGAATTTTCCATTGTCTTGAAGGTCGGCTGAGGACGAACAGACTTCATCTAATCCTCATTCATTCTCATTATGATTTGGTCTATTAAAATTACGATCTTCATTTTCATAATCCGATGGCTTGGCAAAATCGTTACAGCATAAATGCATGAGAATTACGCTGTCACTTGTTTGAGAACGAACCGCGTTATATGTTTTGAATAAAGTACAGGATATTATAGACGCCATATTAGATTTCGTGTATACAGGGTGGCGCAAGATGACCTGCCTCATGGTTTGAAATCGTTATATATTACTTATTACTTCTTCATTTCGAATCATACTTCAATGATTTCCTACAGATATATAGACGGTATTCAAATGGGAGATAATATTATAATGGTTATTACATGCTTTACAAATCTATATGCTTCCCTATGAGTTTCTGTTGATATACCTACTATACGCATAATTTAGATTGTTATTGCATGGATTTCAGTACGGATATTGGTTTTCAGTTGGAGGATGCTCGCTGTGGGTTGTTGACGTATGTACAGATGTTATTTCGAAGAGGCCCAAACAAACATGATAATAATTGAAAGGGCAAGTCGAAGAAGGGGTCATTTTCTGAAAATATTAGGTTACGTCATGGAAGAAGGTGTTTTGTGCTATGTGCCTATGTAACTTGCCCCGTCAGGATTTGTTTCTATTCTTCATATCTGAGCAGATATACAGTGGTAAAAGGGGCTGTAACATTAAACCAAATTAAACATCAAGGACGCAATGGAAGAAGGAGCTATGTACCCATTGCCTACATGTCAGGAAATGGAAGAAGGAGTTTTGTATACATAAATCCAGATGTCTATCAAAAAATGATATGATAGCAAATTGCTGTATATCATAAAAAATCAACCTATAAAACTATTCCTCACAATTGCGTAAGTCAAATTATCAAACTAGCTTCCATTAGAAAATGCCAGCTAACTCAACTAAAACCTATTTTTCTCACAAACTCATACACCGAAAGAAAAATCTCAGTAATAATTATCAAATATTTGTTAACGTTGAATTTGTTTATAATTAATTAGCCATATTCATAATTGAAAAGGCTCATTCATCAAAATCGTATCTGTTTTTATGCTTTATTTATAAACAATAAATGATTTATTACTGTCATATTTGTTCATTGTGAACAACATTTTTTTATAATTAACAATTCATCTATTACGCAGATTCATGAAGTGAAAATCAATAAGATGAATTTATAATTATAATGTGATTTGGTGATAATTAACAATGATACAGTGTCTGTTGATAAATCTATGTGTTTATTCATTATGATATACATTTGTTTATCATAAATATTCGTAATATAAAGGATAACAATGGATATTCCATTTTATTCTACGTTTGGTAATTATAACAATTCATTTGGTTATAATTAAAAAACTGTCATGAGCATGGGCCATCATTTTAGTCCAGCTTCCATCTACGGGTGTGAAAGCAGCAACGGTTTTTCTGGCAACGGTTTTTCAACTTCATTTATGGTATATGGAGGAAGGACTTTTTCTTTCGCTCAAGATTTTTCTACACAAGTCCACTAACCTGAAGAAGTTGAGAAAGGCTCCTAACAAAAAAATAATTTGTGATTTCTAAACCACCCCATAACCACCCCACATAACAGAAAAATCGTGAGACAGTTGGGAGATACCTTAATCGCGATTTCATTATGTAAATCGATAATTTTACACTAATTGAACACCCTCCATACAATGAAATAATTTGTGAACTAGAAACTACCCCTCAACAACCCTCCGAAATAGAAAATTCATAAATCAGTTGAAATTACAGTTGCGCGATGTTTTTTGATGGAAATGAATTATTCTAGACCTGCTGACTACTCTTTGTAGGGTGAAATATTTTGTGAACCAAAAACTACCCCTCAGCAACCCTCCGAAGTATAAAGATCATAAATCAGTTGAAATTCCCGTTGCATGAGATTTTTTGATGGAAATCGAGATGGAAATGGATAATTCTAGACCTGTTGTATACGGTTTATGAGGTGAAATAATTTGTGAATCAAAAACCACCCCTCAGCAGCCCTCCGAAATAGAAAATTCATAAATCTGTTGAAATTACAGTTGCTGAAAGTTTTTTGATGGAAATGAATTATTCTTGACCTGCAGAATACACCCTGTAGGGTGAAATAATTTGTGAATCAGAAACTACCCCTCAACAACCCTCCGAATTAGAAAATTCATAAATCAGTTGAAATTACAGTTGCGCGATGTTTTTTGATGGAAATGAATTATTCTAGACCTGCTGACTACTCTTTGTAGGGTGAAATATTTTGTGAACCAAAAACTACCCCTCAGCAACCCTCCGAAGTATAAAGATCATAAATCAGTTGAAATTCCCGTTGCATGAGATTTTTTGATGGAAATCGAGATGGAAATGGATAATTCTAGACCTGTTGTATACGGTTTATGAGGTGAAATAATTTGTGAATCAAAAACCACCCCTCAGCAGCCCTCCGAAATAGAAAATTCATAAATCTGTTGAAATTACAGTTGCTGAAAGTTTTTTGATGGAAATGAATTATTCTTGACCTGCAGAATACACCCTGTAGGGTGAAATAATTTGTGAATCAGAAACTACCCCTCAACAACCCTCCGAATTAGAAAATTCATAAATCAGTTGAAATTACAGTTGCGCGACGTTTTTTGATGGAAATGAATTATTCTAGACCTGCTGTATACGCTCTATGGGGTGAAATAATTTGTGAACCAGAAACTACCCCACAACAACCCTCTGAAGAAGGAAAATCATGAATAATCTGTTGAAATTACAGTTGCTGAAAGTTTTTTGATGGAAATGAATTATTCTTGACCTGCAGAATAGGTGAAATAATTTGTGAACCAAAAACTACCCCTCAACGACCCTCCGAAGTGTAAAAATCATCAATTAGTTGAAATTCTTGTTGCAAGAGATTTTTTGATGGAAATGAATTATTCTAGACCTGCTGACTACTCTTTGTAGGGTGAAATATTTTGTGAACCAAAAACTACCCCTCAGCAACCCTCCGAAGTATAAAGATCATAAATCAGTCGAAATTCCCGTTGCATGAGATTTTTTGATGGAAATGGATAATTCTAGACCTGTTGTATACGATTTATGAGGTGAAATAATTTGTGAATCAAAAACCACCCCTCAGCAGCCCTCCGAAATAGAAAATTCATAAATCTGTTGAAATTACAGTTGCTGAAAGTTTTTTGATGGAAATGAATTATTCTTGACCTGCAGAATACACCCTGTAGGGTGAAATAATTTGTGAATCAGAAACTACCCCTCAACAACCCTCCGAATTAGAAAATTCATAAATCAGTTGAAATTACAGTTGCGCGATGTTTTTTGATGGAAATGAATTATTCTAGACCTGCTGACTACTCTTTGTAGGGTGAAATATTTTGTGAACCAAAAACTACCCCTCAGCAACCCTCCGAAGTATAAAGATCATAAATCAGTTGAAATTCCCGTTGCATGAGATTTTTTGATGGAAATGGATAATTCTAGACCTGTTGTATACGGTTTATGGGGTGAAATAATTTGTGAATCAAAAACCACCCCTCAGCAGCCCTCCGAAATAGAAAATTCATAAATCTGTTGAAATTACAGTTGCTGAAAGTTTTTTGATGGAAATGAATTATTCTTGACCTGCAGAATACACCCTGTAGGGTGAAATAATTTGTGAATCAGAAACTACCCCTCAACAACCCTCCGAATTAGAAAATTCATAAATCAGTTGAAATTACAGTTGCGCGATGTTTTTTGATGGAAATGAATTATTCTAGACCTGCTGACTACTCTTTGTAGGGTGAAATATTTTGTGAACCAAAAACTACCCCTCAGCAACCCTCCGAAGTATAAAGATCATAAATCAGTCGAAATTCCCGTTGCATGAGATTTTTTGATGGAAATGGATAATTCTAGACCTGTTGTATACGATTTATGAGGTGAAATAATTTGTGAATCAAAAACCACCCCTCAGCAGCCCTCCGAAATAGAAAATTCATAAATCTGTTGAAATTACAGTTGCTGAAAGTTTTTTGATGGAAATGAATTATTCTTGACCTGCAGAATACACCCTGTAGGGTGAAATAATTTGTGAATCAGAAACTACCCCTCAACAACCCTCCGAATTAGAAAATTCATAAATCAGTTGAAATTACAGTTGCGCGATGTTTTTTGATGGAAATGAATTATTCTAGACCTGCTGACTACTCTTTGTAGGGTGAAATATTTTGTGAACCAAAAACTACCCCTCAGCAACCCTCCGAAGTATAAAGATCATAAATCAGTCGAAATTCCCGTTGCATGAGATTTTTTGATGGAAATGGATAATTCTAGACCTGTTGTATACGATTTATGAGGTGAAATAATTTGTGAATCAAAAACCACCCCTCAGCAGCCCTCCGAAATAGAAAATTCATAAATCTGTTGAAATTACAGTTGCTGAAAGTTTTTTGATGGAAATGAATTATTCTTGACCTGCAGAATACACCCTGTAGGGTGAAATAATTTGTGAATCAGAAACTACCCCTCAACAACCCTCCGAATTAGAAAATTCATAAATCAGTTGAAATTACAGTTGCGCGATGTTTTTTGATGGAAATGAATTATTCTAGACCTGCTGACTACTCTTTGTAGGGTGAAATATTTTGTGAACCAAAAACTACCCCTCAGCAACCCTCCGAAGTATAAAGATCATAAATCAGTTGAAATTCCCGTTGCATGAGATTTTTTGATGGAAATGGATAATTCTAGACCTGTTGTATACGGTTTATGGGGTGAAATAATTTGTGAATCAAAAACCACCCCTCAGCAGCCCTCCGAAATAGAAAATTCATAAATCTGTTGAAATTACAGTTGCTGAAAGTTTTTTGATGGAAATGAATTATTCTTGACCTGCAGAATACACCCTGTAGGGTGAAATAATTTGTGAATCAGAAACTACCCCTCAACAACCCTCCGAATTAGAAAATTCATAAATCAGTTGAAATTACAGTTGCGCGACGTTTTTTGATGGAAATGAATTATTCTAGACCTGCTGTATACGCTCTATGGGGTGAAATAATTTGTGAACCAGAAACTACCCCACAACAACCCTCTGAAGAAGGAAAATCATGAATAATCTGTTGAAATTACAGTTGCTGAAAGTTTTTTGATGGAAATGAATTATTCTTGACCTGCAGAATAGGTGAAATAATTTGTGAACCAAAAACTACCCCTCAACGACCCTCCGAAGTGTAAAAATCATCAATTAGTTGAAATTCTTGTTGCAAGAGATTTTTTGATGGAAATGAATTATTCTAGACCTGCTGACTACTCTTTGTAGGGTGAAATATTTTGTGAACCAAAAACTACCCCTCAGCAACCCTCCGAAGTATAAAGATCATAAATCAGTTGAAATTCCCGTTGCATGAGATTTTTTGATGGAAATCGAGATGGAAATGGATAATTCTAGACCTGTTGTATACGGTTTATGAGGTGAAATAATTTGTGAATCAAAAACCACCCCTCAGCAGCCCTCCGAAATAGAAAATTCATAAATCTGTTGAAATTACAGTTGCTGAAAGTTTTTTGATGGAAATGAATTATTCTTGACCTGCAGAATACACCCTGTAGGGTGAAATAATTTGTGAATCAGAAACTACCCCTCAACAACCCTCCGAATTAGAAAATTCATAAATCAGTTGAAATTACAGTTGCGCGATGTTTTTTGATGGGAATGAATTATTCTAGACCTGCTGACTACTCTTTGTAGGGTGAAATATTTTGTGAACCAAAAACTACCCCTCAGCAACCCTCCGAAGTATAAAGATCATAAATCAGTCGAAATTCCCGTTGCATGAGATTTTTTGATGGAAATGGATAATTCTAGACCTGTTGTATACGATTTATGAGGTGAAATAATTTGTGAATCAAAAACCACCCCTCAGCAGCCCTCCGAAATAGAAAATTCATAAATCTGTTGAAATTACAGTTGCTGAAAGTTTTTTGATGGAAATGAATTATTCTTGACCTGCAGAATACACCCTGTAGGGTGAGATAATTTGTGAATCAGAAACTACCCCTCAACAACCCTCCGAATTAGAAAATTCATAAATCAGTTGAAATTACAGTTGCGCGATGTTTTTTGATGGAAATGAATTATTCTAGACCTGCTGACTACTCTTTGTAGGGTGAAATATTTTGTGAACCAAAAACTACCCCTCAGCAACCCTCCGAAGTATAAAGATCATAAATCAGTTGAAATTCCCGTTGCATGAGATTTTTTGATGGAAATGGATAATTCTAGACCTGTTGTATACGGTTTATGAGGTGAAATAATTTGTGAATCAAAAACCACCCCTCAGCAGCCCTCCGAAATAGAAAATTCATAAATCTGTTGAAATTACAGTTGCTGAAAGTTTTTTGATGGAAATGAATTATTCTTGACCTGCAGAATACACCCTGTAGGGTGAAATAATTTGTGAATCAGAAACTACCCCTCAACAACCCTCCGAATTAGAAAATTCATAAATCAGTTGAAATTACAGTTGCGCGATGTTTTTTGATGGAAATGAATTATTCTAGACCTGCTGACTACTCTTTGTAGGGTGAAATATTTTGTGAACCAAAAACTACCCCTCAGCAACCCTCCGAAGTATAAAGATCATAAATCAGTTGAAATTCCCGTTGCATGAGATTTTTTGATGGAAATGGATAATTCTAGACCTGTTGTATACGGTTTATGGGGTGAAATAATTTGTGAATCAAAAACCACCCCTCAGCAGCCCTCCGAAATAGAAAATTCATAAATCTGTTGAAATTACAGTTGCTGAAAGTTTTTTGATGAAAATGAATTATTCTTGACCTGCAGAATACACCCTGTAGGGTGAGATAATTTGTGAATCAGAAACTACCCCTCAACAACCCTCCGAAGTGTAAAAATCATCAATTAGTTGAAATTCTTGTTGCAAGAGATTTTTTGATGGAAATGAATTATTCTAGACCTGCTGACTACTCTTTGTAGGGTGAAATATTTTGTGAACCAAAAACTACCCCTCAGCAACCCTCCGAAGTATAAAGATCATAAATCAGTTGAAATTCCCGTTGCATGAGATTTTTTGATGGAAATGGATAATTCTAGACCTGTTGTATACGGTTTATGAGGTGAAATAATTTGTGAATCAAAAACCACCCCTCAGCAGCCCTCCGAAATAGAAAATTCATAAATCTGTTGAAATTACAGTTGCTGAAAGTTTTTTGATGGAAATGAATTATTCTTGACCTGCAGAATACACCCTGTAGGGTGAAATAATTTGTGAATCAGAAACTACCCCTCAACAACCCTCCGAATTATTTCACCCTACAGAATGTATTCTGCAGGTCAAGAATAATTCGTTTCCATCAAAAAACTTTCAGCAACCGTAATTTCAACTAATTTATGATTTTTACACTTCGGAGAGCTGTTGAGGGGTAGTTTTTGGTTCACAAAATATTTCACCCTATAGAATGTATTCTGCAGGTCGAGAATAATTCGTTTTAAATCAAAAAACTTTCAGCAACCGTAATTTCAACGAATTCATGAATTTTCTACTTCGGAGAGCTGTTGAGGGGTAGTTTTTGGTTCACAAAATATTTCACCCTATAGAATGTATTCTGCAGGTCAAGAATGATTCGTTTCCATCAAAAAACTTTCAGCAACCGTAATTTCAACGAATTTATGAATTTTCAACTTCGAAGGGTTGTTGAGGGGTAGTTTTTGATTCACAAACTATTTCACCCCATAAAGCGTATACAGCAGGTCTAGAATAATTCATTTCCATCAAAAAATCTCTTGCAACGGGAATTTCAACTGATTTATGATCTTTATACTTCGGAGGGTTGCTGAGGGGTAGTTTTTGGTTCACAAAATATTTCACCCTACAAAGAGTAGTCAGCAGGTCTAGAATAATTCATTTCCATCAAAAAACATCGCGCAACTGTAATTTCAACTGATTTATGAATTTTCTAATTCGGAGGGTTGTTGAGGGGTAGTTTCTGATTCACAAATTATCTCACCCTACAGGGTGTATTCTGCAGGTCAAGAATAATTCATTTCCATCAAAAAACTTTCAGCAACTGTAATTTCAACAGATTTATGAATTTTCTATTTCGGAGGGCTGCTGAGGGGTGGTTTTTGATTCACAAATTATTTCACCCCATAAACCGTATACAACAGGTCTAGAATTATCCATTTCCATCAAAAAATCTCATGCAACGGGAATTTCAACTGATTTATGATCTTTATACTTCGGAGGGTTGCTGAGGGGTAGTTTTTGGTTCACAAAATATTTCACCCTACAAAGAGTAGTCAGCAGGTCTAGAATAATTCATTTCCATCAAAAAACATCGCGCAACTGTAATTTCAACTGATTTATGAATTTTCTAATTCGGAGGGTTGTTGAGGGGTAGTTTCTGATTCACAAATTATTTCACCCTACAGGGTGTATTCTGCAGGTCAAGAATAATTCATTTCCATCAAAAAACTTTCAGCAACTGTAATTTCAACAGATTTATGAATTTTCTATTTCGGAGGGCTGCTGAGGGGTGGTTTTTGATTCACAAATTATTTCACCTCATAAACCGTATACAACAGGTCTAGAATTATCCATTTCCATCTCGATTTCCATCAAAAAATCTCATGCAACGGGAATTTCAACTGATTTATGATCTTTATACTTCGGAGGGTTGCTGAGGGGTAGTTTTTGGTTCACAAAATATTTCACCCTACAAAGAGTAGTCAGCAGGTCTAGAATAATTCATTTCCATCAAAAAACATCGCGCAACTGTAATTTCAACTGATTTATGAATTTTCTATTTCGGAGGGTTGTTGAGGGGTAGTTTCTAGTTCACAAATTATTTCATTGTATGGAGGGTGTTCAATTAGTGTAAAATTATCGATTTACATAATGAAATCGCGATTAAGGTATCTCCCAACTGTCTCACGATTTTTCTGTTATGTGGGGTGGTTATGGGGTGGTTTAGAAATCACAAATTATTTTTTTGTTAGGAGCCTTTCTCAACTTCTTCAGGTTAGTGGACTTGTGTAGAAAAATCTTGAGCGAAAGAAAAAGTCCTTCCTCCATATACCATAAATGAAGTTGAAAAACCGTTGCCAGAAAAACCGTTGCTGCTTTCACACCCGTCTTCCATCTTAGATACCGTGTGCATCTTTGTGAAATCGTTCCTGATTTACCTGTGATTTCGACCAACGCGAAAGTTATGAAGTGTGATGGTTATATTAGTTCAATTCCCTATATGACAGTGAGTGTTTGTTTGCATCTGGACATGTATATTTACGTCTACAATTAGCTTCTTGGGATAATTTCATATAGGTACGACATCACATATGAAAAAAAAATGGCAGACGACTATCAGTGCATCCCGAGGTGCAATAAAAGGTTTATTTTCATGCTGTACTTATGTATGAATATTTGGTTACTAAAAACAAAGATTTTGAAATAATAAATATTGTTCGGTGTGGGTGAAGAAATATATATTCTCAGTTAACAAATGAATATTTTCATGAAATAACCATAATTTAACCGTGCACGAGGCTTATTCATGGGGGTGTGAACAAATAATTTGTTTTTTTTTAACAAACCTTTAATAAGCCATATTCCAATAACGGATTTGGTAACAGTTAATCATATTTTTTTATTATAACCAAACTGTTCTTTCAGTGTATTTGTAACATAACTCCTTCTTCCACCTGCCCCTTCAATTATGATCATTAAGTGATTAAGTGTAATATTCAGAAAAATTCTTCTTCTTTTCAAAGTATATTTGAGGAACAAATTATTGCGAGAGCAAAACATTTCAAAAACCTCACCTTATATAGGACAAGTTATATTGAGGTATAGATTTTTCAAATTCTGCGGGTGCGCTTTACCATCTTTGCACAATTTTTCGTATATTTGGTACGGTAATTTTCAAACGGTTGAAAATTTACCGCAAACCCATATATTATGTACTTTTTTATATGTGTTGATGATAATCATTAATTCACACTAGAGGACATTTATTTGGTCCAGTAAATGTGACAACACAGCATTGTGGGCTGTGTCTTGTCAGTTCTCAACATTAACACATTGCCAAATCTCTATACATCATTTATATATGATGTTTCCTTATGGAGTATAAGAAATAATATTTTGACAAGCTGGTTGCTCTAAGAAGTCATAAATTGATAGGTATAATATAATGGCTTCCTCATTATTAGGTCAAATGAAATATTTGATTTGGATGTATAGTTTCATTTATTGACCGAGGGCTGTAACAATTTTTCAATAACTTGATTATAATTGGTGATTTGACAACATTTCTTCATGAGTGGGAATGGACGATTATCTGACCAATAAGGAAACAGCATAAGAACTGACAGTATCCCAGATCATGACCAAATGGCGGCCATCTACGATACGTTTGAAATGAGCTCTGATCAAATTCAACAATTTCAAACAAAGTATAGACACGTTATTTAATTAAAAACGCGTGAGAAATGATGCAAAAATTAATTCAGGTCCGTAACGACACAGTGGAGTAATTAAGTGTCAATTATTCATTATCCAATTCACTAGCCCATTTCAAACAGGTCTTCATCAATCATAGATATTTACGTTACCACGTGGAAAATGGCTGAATCAAGTTCAGATTTTTCAAGTGATATCGAGGGAGCAGCACAAAATGCACTTCCCCCGGACGTTTTTTCTTTAAGTAGCATTTTTCCGGCCTAGTCCGGAAAGTACGTACTTCCCGGGCTAGGCCGGAAAGTATGAAAATCTTGGTTGATATGATTGTGATATATGCAGATGATCAGCGAAATAACAGCTGACAGCTATCTGATGACATGAAATTAGTTGACATTTGATTTTTGAAAGTTTTGCATGATGGTTCTTGGTTGCAATGATCGCAATAAACCATGAAAAGCAGCAGCGATAGTGAGTTTGAAAATGTGTCTTACGAAATTTTCATTGCATTCGAAGTTTCCATGCTCACACGTCACTCCCATTGAGCATATGGAAACTTTGAATGCAAATATCTTCATATAATCGTTTGAAATAACCCTATCAATCAAACTCGGTATCGTTGAATTTGTCATGGTAATTCCTATAACCGATTATGGAATGAAATATTTAAAAATCGAAAGTTGGGGTCATTTGCGGTCAAGCCGGAAGTGCGGCAAACCATGTAAATATGTCAAGAATTGTAAATTGAACTAGTCCATATCCACAACCCCCAAATTTCGTTTTACCTCCTTAGATAATGAAAAATTTATAGGGGTGAGCCACCTTGAAGAATCTCTCGCTATATTCACTACCAGAAGTAGATATAAAAACTGATAATGAATTTGTTGATATGGTGATGTAACATCAGCTTACCAAAAATAAATTTTTATATTTCTTGACGTACTCCTGTCAGATCAATAATTGAAAAGTTGATATTTAGACTTCATGTATCTTGGATTGGTGGTACAGTTGTCAGAGAACATGTCGCACATGGACAGTGTCAGCTCTCTTAATCACAGCGCTCATACGGTCCAACCGCGACATGTTCTTTGAAGACGAGTGTACATTCATGGGTGGAACTAGAGAGTTGAAGTGTTACTTTGGACGTTAACATAAACGTAGAAATTGACAGCTACGTATGCGCATTTTCCAATTCTTCACGTTTGCGTTGATAGTATGGGCTTATACGGGTCTACGTTATTATTTCACGTGCTTTCACGTATACCTTGAATATCAACTTGCGTTAACCAAACTACACTGGAAATATGCCGATGAGTCAAAATTATCAAATTCGGGATCCCCAAAAAGTCCTGCATCAAAAAGAGTCGTCTCATTTCAACATTAATAAATGTTCAGATCTAAACAAACCACGAAAAATGATAAATACAAACCGAAAACATAATTTATTATTACGTTACGATAACATCAGTGACGACTTTAACGCAATTTGAAGACAATACATAAACGTTGTTTTCCATACGTTAACGTCTACGTGGAGGTCTACGAACAGTGATTACTTCAAATCTCTACTACCTACCTTGCCAACTTTAAAACAAGCGGTTTTTTGATAGTTGGACGGCAACACGCTGAGGCATACTTCAAATGAACAAAATAGGCTATTACGGAAAAAAATTATACATCTTGGTAGTAAAGGATATCATCACCACGGATCCTTTAATTTTGGTCCTTATAGGTAATATTGATGATAGTAAATGGTGGCGATTCGATCTTTGACCACGGTACAGGAATAAAATGGTGTCTCCAGGCTAAAAGTCAGGTTAATGTGTAAAGTTAAAAAAGTGTGTGAGACATATCAGGCTCTTTTATCTCTACGCCGGTATAGAGGCCGGATGATGACGGATTCATCGGATAGAGGAGTACATACGTTCGAATCTTATGAACACTGATGACTCGGCTTCAGGCCATTGTGATAGACAACCGGTGTCTTATGTGGCGAGTCGAGTGATAATTTTATTACATAACCAAGTATTTACTCTTGAAAAAAATTAATTACCTGATCTGGAGAAATTGTTACCGAAAGGAAACAGAAATCCAATAAACCTAAAGAGAAGAGGAAGAAGGTAATATTGATATTCTTTACTACCACGGTCGGTGTATAAATAACTATTGAGCATCCTTATTCTATTCAACGAACAATGAACAAAACTGATGAGTATTATCTGATGTTTTACAAACCAGACAATGTTGCCAAATTCACATCGATCATCCTATCTAATAGACAACTAGACAAGCGAACAAGCGTGCTTTTGTGTGTGATAAAATACGAGGCAAAGATGTAGAGGTAGATAGATAGATATACGAGCGCTGGAATAGACTTTTTTATAGTTCTTAGCTCACCATATGGTTTATGTTAATTACCTTTTTTAATGGCGTATACCTTCTCGTAAATGGTTCTTGCACAACATCACAGTTACCTAATTTAATATCTAATGTAGAACAGTTTGAGGCAGAATGTCGTATAGGAAACATTTTATATTTCATTCAATGTGCTCTTGAAACTCCGAGGAAATTAATTACATTATTATTATGTATATTATGGTTCCAGGCTAGATGGAAATTACCTATTTATTCATCTGATCTTGAATTTTCAATAATACAGTGAGCAGGAATATTAAATCTGAATGTAATTAATTATACATATATTTTCACATATTTTCTCTGTGAGAATTTTGAGGAGGATTGCCCAATTTGTATCTTCATGTGGAATATATATACTGGGTGCAGACTTTATTAACTATGGAATAAATTTGCTACTGGGGACAAGGCAACTTTTATATAGTAGTTTACCTAACAAGTGCGGAAAAGTGATTTTACGCACGTGTTAGGTACATTTTTTTTTACTAACGTGCGGAAGAAACCAAAATTCCTCTTTTCCCCACTTATTTGAGTGTTGAAAGTTTTTTTTACGCACTATTGCGGAAAAGTGACTCTTCCAACCCTGATATGAGTGCGGAAAATGAACTTCACCGCACGCTAATAGAAAAAATGTATATTCACCCACATTTTGCGAGCGATATTCGCGAGATTCACGAAGTGGGCGACATCTAGTTTACATAATACGAACTTCAAACTGGGGGAAAACAAACTGTTGTCTATGGATAAAGTGCATAGACTACATTGCATGCAGCTTGGTGTAGCTGCAGTCAAACTTGTCAATGAAGTATTGGCACTGTTGGTGGTGATGATGGTTCAGTTGATTAATTTTTTTACATTATTACATTTTTATTACTTCAGTGAACAGTGAACGGGTAAAGAATTGGAGATAGTTCAAACAATTCGAACTAATTATAACGAGCAAATCAATTGACATATATAAAAGAACAGCTACAACATGTTTACAATACCTAGATTGTCCTGCTTTGCATGAACAAATACAAATCTATTGTTCTACAGGAGTTCCTCTGGACCCCAACTTCAATTTTACTTCGTGTAAAAATTTGTAGACAAAGTGTAAAAATGTGCCTTTTGTTGAAGTCTTCTGCCTCACACAAAATCACATGATTAGCACGGAGAACTGCGTCTCCTTCCACTACTGGTCGGCTTTTTCCATCTAAATAGAGCAAAATATCTGCCAAAAGAACATCTACAACATGCATTATTAGCGTTTTCGATCGAATATTGACAATAATTAATGTCAAGAAATTTACAAACTTATCACTCTTATCAGTACACAGTACACAAGCTAATGGCACTAATGGGATTGGGTAAGGATTGAGTTTGTTTTCCCCCAGTTTTGACGTGGCTTTGACATGGAACGATGAAAACCGAGCGCCACCTGGTAACATTGATTCCCGCGAATAAAGAATATAACCCTATGTTCAATTGAAAATATGGCGTAGGGGTTTTCTTCGTCCCACAAATGATTATTACGTGAAGATATACTATTCCTGTTGAAATTGGATTCGTCCGAAAAAAGGATTGACCGTGGAAATTGGTTTCTTCATATCGATCCAGCAACCAGCGACAGTATTCCACTCTTGGTGGATAATCAACTAGAAGCATCGGTTGTACTTTTTGTAGATGGAAAGGGTGAAGTTGTTGTTCCCGTAAAACTTTCCAAACATTTTCGTGATTCGAATTCAAAGCTTGAGCAATTCCTCGGGTGCTAGCTCTTGGATTTTCTTCAACAAGATGAAGTAGGTACATCTTCTTCAAATCTTGACACGCCACGGCTTCTTTGCCGTCCTCAGTTCCTATTATTAGGCATAAAACTTGCTGTTTCTCTTAATTTGGGCAAAAATCCGGTAAAATGGCGTTCGACGATTTGGAAAACGCTGCGAATACATCAGATGTTGTGCAGCTCTTCCATTACTGCGTGATTCACCGTAAATTTTCATCATGCCATTACGAGTGCACTGAGAGAAATTATTCGTTGTAAATACCTAAAGATCACTATACCATATAAAGCATTGTGGTTAAATAGGCGCCAGTCACTACATTCATCAAATATAACCAGTACGAAATAGTATGATTGAGACAATATGACATACTGAAGCACCAGTTATTAGGGACCTTATACCTGGACGGTTATTATCCACCACTACAAATGAGTGAATAATACTATACAGCTCGTCGGTTCGAATTTACCACTACAAACAATGAATTCATACTCTACTCATTTGATTCATATTCACCACTACAAACTAGTGATTTCTACTTATACGTTCAGTTTTGTCTGTTCAATTTTGTCTGGTCAAACTCTGAACCAATATTTTTTTACCGCCGTCAGGGACATACTTATTTGGAGAAAAAACTGGAAAATATCACAGAATCTCAATAATTTGCAGGTATGATATGATAATTTGGTGGGTAGTAGAGATAGTTATCTAAGTATATGAATGAAGTTGGGAATGAGATTATTGTGTGAATTTGATTTTTGTGTGCAACAAAATTGGGATTTTCTCGTTCTCCTCAATAACGCGTGCAACGTTCACCTGCCATTTTAGTTCCAAGATGAAAATATCAGGTATTTAACTTACTGTTGAACACCGGTAACAACTCTTCGAGTTACCACTATCAGGTACAGTTCACACTTCACAGTACCACAGTTTGTAGGTGAGTAGGTAATTACACTATACACATACACTGCAAATGAAATCCATGGGCCAATGAAATGTATTTGATTCATAATTCACGAGACGAACGCAACGGAAGATGAACTATGAACTGATGAAACGACCACGCCAACGCCAAGCCACCTGCATTGAAAATAACGAACGTCGACGATCGGCTTCGTGATTTCGGCATATTACCCTCTGATGTGGTAGATTTGTACATCATAAAATGTAAACCTCTCATTAATACCGTACGCACTAATACGTAGTGGTAAATAGGAATATCAGGGAAGTAACAATCAACGCAATCCTTATACCACTATATGTAAGAGATATCCATCAATCACTGGATATGGAACATGTTACTTGATGTAGTTGTGAATAATAATTTGAACTATTAATATTCGGAGGTGGTATGCAATAGGTTTGTCCGAGGGTTTGTCTAAGTATTAATCACTCAAATAAGTGATATCACGAATATGTGTTGTGTTTGATGAAGCTAAGTCGAAACTACCATTACATTTAGTAATAAAAATTTTCATTTATTTCCTCAGTGTGTCATTATATTCGTTATTGGTAAAGTCATTCATTGTTTTACCACACTCAATTATACACACTTTACAACACTCAATAAACTCAACAATTCGTGAACCAGCACTCAACAACCTGACATTCGATTGAACATTCTATTTGACAGTTCTGAAGTAATTTATTTCCAGTGGTAACTTGATTTTCAGACTATTTTTAGATATACAAGGATTTTGTATGTTTATATATTCATAAATCGCCATTTTTCTCTGGAACTGTTCACGTCAGATCATTGAAGCAGGAACATTTTCTTTGTGTGAAAGATATTGGCGCTTCAGAATGTGCTTTGGAAATTACAATTTCTCCAGTGGTATGAAAGTTTGGGGGGGTTCAACCCATCAGGCGTTGAACTCTCCGTCACTGACATGTCCACGGAAATTGATCAAGAGCTTTACAAGTAGTCATTATTAATGATGAAGTGTGTATAAAGGCTCAGCTCCGTAGCTCAAACGGTTCCTGAGATAAGAGCAAAAAACTGGATTCTTTTATTCATTTCGACACCATGTATCTTGAAAACAGAACCCCGGAGAAAAATTTTGTAGAGGAAAAAAATTCTTTTTCTTTATGAAGAATCTAGAATTTTCCGTTGTGACACTTGATTGTTAACACCCTGTATACTGATGAGTACTGAGCTACTGAGTGGCTTTATACTGGCTTTAGAATTCTACTCACTATATATCAGAGTATCTAACCGAACCAGAACTCTATTCAAAGATTTTGGAATATAATAACCACCCTGCAAAACTTTCTACGTAGATATGCCGTATTAGAAATCAATATGTACCAGAATTCTTGATCAAACTAGGGCAGTGATTCCATGAATTTTCGAATGTAATTCAATAATCATTCTAAAATATACGAACTAACATATCTACATGCAGAATCATTCAGCATGATTTATTAAATAAATCAATGAAACGTTAATTTGCCAAGGCAGTATCCGTAAATAATCGAAATTCAGACGGTGACTGATAGTTTGTAGAAACTTATTCATTCCTGCGAGAGAAACAAACAATGAATTAATGAATATATACGGAAATCCATTAGCATAACTTGGACAAGACCTAGTCACATACAAATGTGTACGCAATGCGACTGCTTACTCTTGCGTAACGGTAAAGACCACCAATGTCTCCGACTGCTTCTTGCGTGGCACACTGATGGCGAGGCAGATACATACCCATGAATAAAAATATCGTAACGATAGCCATAAAATGGTATTATATTTTATTATCACTTATAAATTACACGAGAGCTTTTTGTTTGTCGAAGTAAACTTGACATGGTATCAATAAGAATTTTGTTGCCTTGCAATTTGACGAAAAAAACTGCAGTTTTTTGAGTTGAATTACCTAATAGCAACAAAATTCGAATGATAAATGCCAAGTTTACTTCGACTAAAAAAAAGCTACATTGTAATTCTTTAAGACATTTTAATTCATCAAACATTTGTTTATGGCTGGTTGTCATGCTTTCAAAAGTTAGGTTCCGTTATTGTCGCTGGAGAAGTTAGGGCAAACTTTTTTCGCTGTATACTACTGACAAAATCACGCGGCTTGTGAGATTTTTCATACATGAATTAAATCCTCAGGAAGATTTTCTCACCTTCTTATCTTCTACGATGGGTGTTAGTAGGTGCTTCACACTTCACTGTTGAAACTTACTGCATTTTATCATTAAAAATGACTGAACTATCATATGACATTTTTGTATTAAAAATTCAGTCAATGGGTTCCAAATTACACACAAAAAAAGAATCTCTTGTATTGAGCATGACTGCATTGGTCCAAGAAAATAATTTGTTTGTATATAACGAAAGAGATGATATTCTTGTTCCGAAACAATGATTTATTCAACAACTCTCTTGTAGGAAAATCAAGATATGCATGGTTGGAGACGTTTGTTATGTTGAAGTGAGAATTGAAATGATTCATATTGACAAAATCATTTACTTATTTCAGGAAATCCATAATTTTGAGATATGGAATCCATCCACCAAATGAAAACAATAATTTTCTCAATTTGCAACTATGGATTACTATTATTGAGAATTGTTCTATTTCATTTCAAAATGAACGATTTATTGAAGTCAAAATTCCGTAAATCTTCAATGAACACATTGATATTTTCGATCCGAATTTATAAGTTTTTTATAATGAATATTGAGCTCATTCTCTCCAATGGAACTATTTTCTTGTATCAAAATATTGACTGCTTGGATAAAAATATAACTAAACTCCACAGAATATTCGTGAAGAAATATATATTTGTTCCTTTAGTTGACAATAATCCCATGTATAGGTATGTGCATCTTGGATCAGTATTGTCCATCAAGATCCCAAATGGTTATAGAATAATCACATGCCTTGATTTCGTCTTCTTGAAGTTTCGCTGGAAATGATAACGGTTACAAACAATGACATAAGTATCATGATTGACTAAAAACTCACCCCTTTGATATGTAATATCGTGATTCCAGTAATATCATGCCTTCTGGAAGATATCGGGTATATAGATTCGAGATACTCGGCAGGAAACTTTCTCTCACCTAATGTCAAGGTCTTCTCAAGTCTTTGCAAGTCATTTGTAGATAATACTTCTTCATTCATAAACCAGTCGTCATTTTGCTAAAGAAAAAATGTCGAATGAATTAGTATATAAGCATATTTTCATAGCAGGATACTACTAAAGCCCTGTTATTTTGATTGAAAAATTGTTGATTCACTCACAATGACTATCGATATTTGGAAAGGTACCTACTTACCAAGGGAATTCAATGTTATACCTTCACCAGCTCTCTACAAGTTCTGCATTTGTTAGATATTTATATTCTGAGACATTTCCACCTATACACACTCGATAAAACATTCAGAATTTTCAAACTTCGCAGCTTGATGCCGTTTCGCCGTTGTGGGCCTGTCATAATGATGTGAGCATGGTCAATAATGATTGAAGACTGAGGCCTGAGTTTTGGCAATAGGATTGCTTACCATTGATTTCCGAGGGCATATTATTTTCTTCCAAGGAAATACCTATTCATAGACTTGAATCAAGTAAATAAAGTGTTGAATCAAAATGTGGCTTCTTCAATTAGAGAAATTATTAATATCATCAAGTTCATCAAGTTGAAGATATTATATTCCTTTCATTTGATAAAATTGATATTCATATCTTTGAATCAAGTAAATATGGCATAGAATAAAACTATCAGGAGTCTTCGATTTGATGAAATTATAATACCAATATGATGAAATTAGAATGCTTCATTTGAAGAAATAATTATTTATATTTTTGTTTCAAGAAAATGGCGTATTGCCTCAACATATTAGGTTTTTGCAATTCAAGAAAACTGAATATGTCATTCGATGAAATGGACATTCTTTGATTTGAAGAAATGTATACTCATATTCTTGGATCAAGCAATAAATTTATTGAAACAAAATAGTACGCTTCTGCGAATTGAAAAATCGTTTTGATTGAGTTGAAGTAATTAATTTAGTAATTCAATAATTACATTTTTGGTTTGAGAATATATTTCAATAATATGACACTATTTCCTTGAACATACCAGATTTCTCGACTCAAAAGAATATGCTCAATTCAAAGAAGATATACAATTGAATTTTCAAGAGAATGGGTTTTCTCATTCGAAGAAATTTTTTTTCTGTGTGTAGGAGGGTTGGGCGAGTTGAAATCGGATACCCTGTACATAATATGTAGATATAGTATCGTTGTTTATTTATTACAAACATTTGCGATTTTGCTTCGGAGTTATAGGTATTCTACTCGGTATAGATATAAATGATTCATTTTTTGATAAAGTAGGTATCACACACAAATTGGCAGATAAAGTGTATATTGACAATAATGATATATACCACTTCCGTAGGACGAGTAATTTTTTCTGTCAGTTTTTTGAGTTGAATTACCTAATAGCAACAAAATCCGAATTATAAATGCCAAGTTTACTTCGACAAAAAAAAAAGCTAGAGACAATTTAATTCATCAAACATTTGTTTATGGCTGGTTGTCATATATGCTTTCAAAAGTTAGGTTCAGTTATTGTCGCTGAAAAAGTTAGGACAAACTTTTTTCGCTGTCATAATGACAAAATCACGCGGCTTGTGGGAGTTTATATACATAAATTAAATTGTCATTGAAGTTTCATAATATTATATTATTGCCAAAAGTTGAAAAAAATCCAACACCTATATACCTTCTCTCTCTGTCCTCCCTAGGTACTCACGATGTTCTTCGAACATTATAAGGATTCCCTTTCGTGCGCACCAAGCGATAAAAAAAAGTGTAATACGAACTACGAGCTTCTATACCGGGTGACACAGGGTATCGGGCCACCCATGTAATTTCTGCATTCTTGAACGGATTTTTCTGAAATTTGGTAATGTTATATTATGAGCAATACAACCCAATATGGTGGACTTCTGGTTATTCAGTAAATGCCATCAACTTTGTTTTTTCAAAAAGAACATCCTGTATATTTTCACATATTCAAGTTCAACAGGTCATAACAAGTGCAATCCTTATGACAAGATTCAGAAATGTTGTTTTCCACAGTCTACTTGAAAAATTATTCGAACGCCAAGGAAATGCTTCAAACTAGTTGTTGATTTCTGAATGTATACAATTTGTTACTGCACCGAAATTCAAAAATGATATGTATATGTTCAGAGGGGTTCCATTTGACAAAAAAATGAATTTTGGATTAAAATATAAAGTGACTGAAATGATTCATCGACAAGTGACACAAAAAATAATTTTTCAGAAAAAATATGTTTGTCTAGAAGACTCATAATTTGATTTTTTTTTCGAAAAAATGACATTTGATGGAAAGATTGCACTCGTTTTGCCCTGTTGGAATTGAATATGTAAAAATACACAGGGTGTGTTCCATGCATTTGAAAACACAAAGTTGCTGCGGCATTTCCAGATAAACCGGAATTCCGTCATATTGGATTGTAATGTGATCGAATCCGAAATTCTTCAGAAAATTCCGTTCACGAATGCAAAAGGCACAGGGGTGGTCCGATACCCTGTGTCACCCGGTATAGTCACCTTCTGTTATGACTGACACTGTATGCAGGGTGTTTCATAATTGAATGTCAATATTCGGAGAGGCGATTCTTGGGCCCATTCTAAGGAGAAAGTTTCATATGAACGTATGACCTAAACGTCCTAACTTTTTAGATACAGGGTGGTAAAGTTCTCAAAAATTAATAGTTTTTTATTAATATCTGTAATACCACTAACAAGAGGCATCAGTTAGTGGTACCACTTTTTTTTTGTGCCACCAGTGGCGTTCGTATGGAATTTCAAATACCTGTTTTGGCAGACATTGATGGTACGCCACTGATTAATCTCGAAATTGAAATCATTCCTGAAATTCCCAATCATTTCTAAGCAAATTTGATCACTACATTTTTTTCAATCCGATGCACGGTTTTCGCTTAAAAAAATGAAAAGCTCACTACATGATTATAGCAGTATCGTTAATATGACAATATCACAATGCAGAGAAATAGATTTTATTTCTTAGATCAAATTTCAGAAATACAATTCATGAACTTCGTATTCGTATTTGGTATTATGAAATTATACTTTTAATTGTAGTAGGGCTATATTAATTTTTGAGAATTTTACCACCGTGTATCTCAAAAGTTAGGACGTTTAGGTCATACGTTCATATGGAACTTTCTTCTTTGAATTGGCCCAAGAATCGCCTCCTCGAATATTGACATTCAATTATGAAACGCCCTGTATACGGAACACCGTTCATTCTCCCCTTTTCGATGGATATTTTGTGTCAGTCGGCGCTCGAGCATAGATTTATTAACTCCGTTCGGGTTAATTCGTTTCTTGAAATGATGCTTGCCCTAGACTGTAGTGTAGTTCATTGTATACTAAGTGTTCAGTGTTGCCAGGTATTATAAACTTTCATGCGCCTGATTTGACAATAAAATGCGCCACTAAAGCGCCACCTTCCAAAAAAAAAAGAAAATGAGGAAATATGCTGACACAGCAACCACAGATTATGTTTATATATGGAGTAACTATTGAACATCAAACAAACTTCTGACTACAAAATGAATGTGCCAAATCTGAAGATAAAAAAAATTTGCGCTACTTTTGGTTACGATATGAACTATTAAACGCTTCAATAAGATTAAGATCATCCAAAAGGATTAAATATGAAATACTGACAATGATGCAATGGTATTAATTGAACACAACATAAAAATATAACGGGATCTTCGTATTTCTCATTGTAAATCTACAGAAAGGTCGTTTCATATTTAAACCAATCGCCAGTCTAAATTGCATACGAAATTTCAATCTCGTAAGCCTTTGAGAAGATTCATGAGGAATCTGGAATACCTCTTATTCTTTACTGAAGATATATTATACAAATTTTTGACACAAAACATACTTGACATTGAATACTGTCTGTAGGTTAATCGATGAAACATTCAAAATTCCAGAATTATTGCGGGATTTTACCTCCTAGTTTCTATGGATAATACGGACAAATCAGACGACTTGCCCCAAAAATTTCACTGCGTTTGAAAAATGAGAGCCAAAAAAAAACAAGGAGAAAAAATCCCGAAAAATCTGAAGAAATTGATACTTACCTACTTATTATTATTATTTTTAATTCTGCAAATCGAAATGATTTCCAAGACGAGAACGGTCTTCAGGTTTTCAATAACGCTAATTCGCTGATGCGGAGTTCAAATTTCAAAGCGCCACTTTTTGCGCCAGGCGCATTTTGTTGAAATTATCACGCCCTTTCAATTTTGAAAAGCGCCACTTTGGCGCAAATGCGCCACACCTGGCAACACTAAAGAAAATACTACATTGTTTACTATATTGTTGAAGTTGATCTTTCGATCTTATATTTCTGACGTACTATTTTTATTTTCAGGTGAGTGATCATCAGTGGTTGTCGAAAAATAAATACCACCTATCGGGGTGCATGACGTTAATGACTTGGTGAGTTTGCGATATTACCTGTACTATTATTGTGCAATAACATGACTGGCAGAAAAATTTTACTTATTCAAATGAAACAACATCCTTTTCTCGATTGATATCGGTGGGTTGATATACTTGACGATTTATGGCTTTTGCGATGCTATACACTGTCGAAAATAAGTGAATGATTCA
Source organism: Phaedon cochleariae (assembly GCA_918026855.4). Classification (NCBI taxonomy): domain Eukaryota; kingdom Metazoa; phylum Arthropoda; class Insecta; order Coleoptera; family Chrysomelidae; genus Phaedon; species Phaedon cochleariae. The sequence continues at coordinate 20,869,090 of OU896715.1, read as the reverse complement.
ACAAAAATGTACATGGTGGGGAGTCAGTGCGTCGAATGTTATTGAGACAAGGTCCATTACTAGAGATTTTGAAATTATTGCCGCATATACGGGGGGGCACCGAAAAAATCTAGAGGGTCAGAAGCACTTTTTTTTAATGAAATTCCCTGTTTATTTGCACATTCTTTGAAGCATCGCTGTGACCTTTATAAACTCCTATAGTATCGTTGACTATATCTCGACCATTTCCAAGTTGATATTTTTTTTGTCGAATTATTCGTAATAACTTCGATGGAAAGATGCGAGATATTTTTGAAGAATTTTCATGCCCTCAAATTATACAGAGTAGCTAAAAATGATTTTTCAATTCGAAACATTTCGAAGTGATAGGTTGGTCCTTTTCATCGTTAGACATTCTCATCTGTTATTAAAACATCAAAAGTCCAATTAATAATTTAGAAAACTAGTTTTTTATTGACAGAATTGATACCAGAATCACAGCAAACAGAAATAGTTTATAAATATGCTAGTTATTCACAAAGTGAAATAGAAAAAAAATTCCATTTTGCATAATTTCATGTCAACACTTCAGTTATGGATCATCATCCTGGTTTTGTTTTTAATGTGCAATGAATTCATGGAATATTTCAAAGATGGAAATTTTTCCTTTTTCACTTTGTAAATTATTAGCATATGAACTATTTCCGAGACTATTTCTGATGTTTGCTCTCATTCAGGTCTCAATTCCTTCAATGAAAATACTGGTTCACTGAATTATTGATTGGACTTTTGATATATGTATATGTGATTATAAAGAAATTTGCCAATAACAAACATTTGATAATTATTGATTGTATTGGAAAGTATAAAAATATCCAATTCACCTATACATAGAACTGAAAAACCCGTTGATATAAATATGCTCAAATCTTCAAATTATTCACGTTAGATGTGTCGAACGTAATTGTTTTTATTGAATATTTGTTCGAAAGAAAAAATGTATAAAACGACTGAAAGCTAATTATTTGATTTATTATTTCGAAAATAACAAAGGAAGTAATTATGAATCGTTCAACAGAATTACCCAACCCAATTAAATTACTTCTATTCTACTTGTTCTGGCGTTGTATCCGCCAGTTTTCTCTTTCATAAATGTGATAAACGACCTTCGCAAAAGATATTTATTTTTTTATTCTTCTCATTGTTCCGACGAATGTTGTCAAGATTTCATACCGAGTGGAAGAACAGAAGAAGACTCATAATAATTATGCTGACGTCTCAAATAGTACGGGTGGTGCACCAAGTGTATAGAATAAAATACTATAGTGAAGATGTGTTGGCGTGTGCATGAAATTATATTGTACAAAGTTTTGTTTTATTTCGTGCCGAACAATGTATTGGACATTTTGTAATAGAGTGCTAACAACTACTGTACAGTCGTTATCAGTGAGTAATAGCAATGAAAGTTTTGGGAATAATGAATTGGAAATTTTAAACTGAAAAGTAAGGTTTGACAAGAAATATTCACTTATAATCTCCAAAGCAGCAGAATTATTACCGATAATTTTTTTCTAAGTCACGGATGTTTTTTTACAGAATATTTCGAATTCAACATTTTGTATTAGAGCGCTAACGACTATACATTCATCATCAGTGAGTTATACCAATGAAAGTTCTGGAAATAATAACATGAAATTTTGAACTGAAAAGAAGGTTTGGCAAGAAATATTCACTCATAATATCCAAAGCAGCAGAATTATTACCGATAATTTTTGTTTAGGTGACGAATGTTTTTGTTGATAGAAAATTCCCCTCGTCTTAAAAACATGTGTGAAAAAATTTGTCGGGAATTAATTCTGCTGCGTGGGAGATTCAGTAAAAAAAACTCGTAAAGGAATTGCTGATGAGAAGATGAACCCTACTACCTATTTTGCGTATAGATATCAAATAAAATTTGACACTTGGGTAGATATAACTCGTTTATATTCATAAAATGTGAGGAACATTGAATAAAAAATTTGTTATCTGAAATCCAATGTCTTTATAGTTGTATTTCCGATGAATTAGTTGAATATGACGCACTACATTTTTTCAATAGAAGTTGATTCGACTCTAGTCTCCATCCAAATCAATGTGTTACATGATCTAAGGTTACAGACAGTATATGAACGAAAATGAATTTGACACTTTTGTCACTTCTGTCACATTGAATTTGTTCATTGTGTAATTGCATTTTATTTAAAGTTTCGATTGAGTAAGTTTGGAATATGAGATAGTGTATGAGCTCTTTGCGGAGTTAAAAAATTGAATTGTTATTTGTTTTATAGTATTGATGATGGAATCACTGATTATAGGTAGGTACTTGGCTAGCACAAATCTTATACGTATATCTCTACCAAGGAAGCAAGCTAAAGCCAATTTATTTTACCTCCCACGGGTGTTAATATCTTGTTTCCACCCGTGGGACTGAATTATTGACGTGAGTGTATCCTTAAATGAATGAGCAAACGCGTATTTTCGATGAAGTGATGTTTTAATCTTCGTGTCCCGAATGTTTGGAGGCTTATTTTTTCCGCCTTAGTGTAAGAACCTGGGGTCTTATAGGGTTTTCCAATATCCAAATAATCAATCCAATTTTGCCCATTTTGCTTATACATTCATTTTTAGTGTTTTTCAACATAAAATTTCACCTTTATGTAAGCTAGCTTAACTATTTCATTTTATATACTTGCTTGCTTCTATTGTTGGACTAATTTCTGCATGAATGGTTCATGATGGACATATATGTATATCGGGAACATGTACCCCCTAATGTGATTTTTCAAAGTGAACTGTGCTGGAGATGATTTTGTCCATTATCAAGTACTTTCTACTAAACTTCACTTTGCGAAATGATGGACCAGAGATTTTCCGTCTACGTTTACTCTACCCAGTCCGCCCCTGGGTAGACCACGATACTGTTACACCTGGTTGTTTATGTTTATTATATTGGACAATAAATACACTTTTGGCTCCTACGGCGCCTCACACATACTAATGGCCCGAATGTCCTTTATGAATCACAATGATAGGTGGCAACAAAGGCGAGAATACTGCTATTATAGGTACTATTCGGCCACAACTAGCGGCCGAACTGCGTCAACTTTACCTTGAATAACAATTACCTGTATTTCCATGTCAATGGAAATTATTCGGTTCAATTTATTGTTTGTACACAAAGCGCGATTCACTGACTCATTCGCCTTTTTAGCACTAAACCCCATAAAACCGAGAGTTTTTCAAACCCTAATACCAATATCTGAAGAGTTAGTAACATATTGACATCTACAATAGTCTCATGATCTCGTTATACTCGTATTTGCAATGAATGCACTGTTGGAAATGATCATTTATGAATTGATAACTTCATTACACACACCCTTTTGTGTTATGGTGTATTAGCTATTATATCTTTTTAATTCTACATCAACTTACTGTATTTTTAATTTTATTCTGTTGATAGTCTTACAAGTTCTAATAACTAAATTTGCAATAACTTAATGTTGTTCGTACTACATCTCAGTGAATTTCTAACAATATTTCATTTTTAATATTCATTGTTAGTTGAAAAATTGCATGTCGAATCGGTTTGAATCAAAAAAATAATAATTTCAAAAGTTAATTAGAAATTAACAAAAACAAACATGTTTTATTGCATGAGAACATCATATATTATCATATATATCTCACATTATACCTAACTGTTACAGAAAAAATATTCTGTCATCATTCTTATACCCAAGTTTCTTGTATTTCGAAGGACTCTGGATATACACAAAACTTTGTCCTGTAAATGAAAGTGAATATATTATATCGAATTATACTAGTAACTAGTAACACTATTCTGCCAACATTATTTTTTATTACCTCGAAAAGGAACTCTTTTTCTCTGCTCCAACAGTTGACATACAACTCTTTTGACTATGATATTTTATGTCAACCTCCACATCTAGCAAACAAAGTACAAAGTATCGAGTGTAGGGTTTCATTCAGAAACAGCCTGTACGTATACACTTATGTGAATGCATATATCAGATTCAATGTATTGAAATCATCGCAATTGTTAATTTCGCTTTCTAGTATTGTTTATTGTACTTTAGACGAATCCGAAATTGTTTGTCGATATAAAAACTGTGTATTTTTGATAAAAATGCAATAGGAGAAATAAACAATCTCTTGTCATTTCAGATAGATTCGCTACTGCAATTTCAGAAAGGCCTTCCAGTAGTTTCATTTATAGAAGCTTGCGAATTGAAAATGTTGATGAATTCACCAAAATCTTTTCAACATTGAAGGAAGTTAATGAAGGTGAAGATTTGTACTTGCTGCATATGCGCAACTGATCAATAAAATGAAGATTTTGTATTTCGTGTGAAATTTGTTATAAAATCGCAAATCGTTTTTGGCAAAAAAACCATCATCAGTGCTATACCTGCAAGTAAGTAACATGAAATTTCAAAAGGACAAATCAGTCAAGTATTTACAGAAAGGTCCATAAATTAGTAATCGACGACTTCATTATGGTACAATCGGAAATAGGAACAGACATACATTTAACAAAAAAGTATAAAAATAGTGTAGAGTGTAGTATATTGTTTGGAACCAGGGTAGTGTACCCAAGTTCGCAACTCTCTAAAAGTTGTGGAAAACGTGTAGCGCATGAAAAACTGCGAAATCTTCGGATTTTCTTCAGTGTTCGCTCTATCTCGTAAACTATGCATTTTCCGACGAAAACTATGATATACATTTTTGAGAGCCTCAAATGTTCAGACCGATATTGCAGCAAAACCATTGATCCTACAAGTAGAAGTCAGAAAGTAAGAAACATTGTAGGCGACCTTTACATGCCTTTACTTACGATGTTTTTCTCAAATCTGAATATCTTAGCTTTGCTCCGGATGGCGCCACCGTTATCCTTGCAAGATATTCATTCAATATTATCACAGAAACGAAAATGAAGCTGTCAGCTATTCGTCACTGTCAGATATAGAAATCAAAAATTGGTTTTACCAATAATTGGCGATCCCACCGTCATCTTCAATCAAACAGGCGAACACTGATCTACTTATAGCCTTCGATCCTCGCTTCGATCGGTCCTATCGAGGTCTATATGTTTTGGAAAAAAACGATTATCAAAGAGAGATTACACTCTAAGAAAAACTGGAACACCAGTTGACACCAGCTAACACCGAATGATTTCCTTAGAGGTCCTGCATATTTCAGTGTTAATTCACACCTATTTGTAGATCACCGGTGTTTGGTGCTATCTCTGCACATTTCCAGGTGAGATTTGTGATTTCGAAATCGATGTAAAGTAATACCAGTCTGGTGTGTTATGTGCAATGTTTTCTGATAGAGTTCGCACTGGTCTGGTGTGAATCACAATACTATTGATCATGAAAAACATCAGTATATTTAAAGTCACACCGGAATGAGTTTACAAAATCATCATCAAATGATCAAATCTACAATGAACGGTGTTTATTTACACCAGATCATTGAATTCTTAACCGGAATTGTGTCAATTCTAATTGAGGACAGTTCTTCATCTGACACGAATCTTCAGAATTCTGACACATTTAGGTATGAAACAAAATTGCTTCAATCAATTTGTAATTCATTATAGTGTGAAATATTTTTGTTGAGATATAGGTACAGGGTATCTCAAAATTGCTGGGACACAGAGCTACCACAGGTAATACGGGTCAAAATAAGTTGATTGGACCCAACTTCTTTTTATTGAAAAATATACCGTTTGTCCGTGAGACGTGTTCAGAGTTTTCATAAATAAACATATTTTCAAAAGATCTACAATTTCTTTCGGGATTCTTCGATTACTGAAAGAAGAGTTACACTCTAAAATGCACTTTCGTCGAATATCATCCAATTTGATTCACTCATTTTTGAACAGCGATCAGCGAACGAAAATGTGTTTATTTATGAAAACTTTAAACTCACCTCACGGACAAACGGTACATTCTTTTATATAAACAAGTTAGGTCCAATCAACTCATTTTGACCTGTATTACCTGTGGTACCTGTGTCCCATCGATTTTGGTGTTGTGTCGAAAGATCGAGACAATTGTTTCTGATTTTGACTCCTCAATAAACTTTTCTGAGCATTTGAATTTTATTTTTATACACTTCATGATAGAAACAATCATGCACTTTACACTGGAAGAGCAACATGATCCGTGCTTATTGAAAGCACAGTGAAGAGAGACAGTGCTGAATATTGCTCAACGTTTACTACGAATGGCTGTGGAACTCTGGAGTCTGGAGTGTGGAAGTGATAGGAGCACGTACACAAAGAAGATGCGCAAGGTTGCCAAGCATCACGATATGAAATAACTAAGTATATGTACCTAGTTTCATGATAATTTAATGAACATAGGCAGTAGGTACTTAAATGAAATTGTCCTCATAAGTTCTTGGAAATACTTCCGTTGGCAAAGAATACCGAAGCTTCGTCGTTCCATTGACAAACGTGTTTTGGAAAGGAGTTGTTTGACATAATTCTAGATTGACGACAAAACGATGATGTGCTGACTCAGCCTGTCGAGTACGTTTGACGAATGGTGGACCAAAATGCATGTAAGCTCTGCAATAATGATACAGAATTTTGCAGTCGTTAATTAGAGAGCATCATATTGATATTGAATTCATCAACTTCTAATCATTATCTTACACCACGATGTTCAAAGTGTTATATATGAAATAGGTTTAAGTAATAAAAAATAGACGAGGTGGCAACAGTGTATGGCGACAAATTTGTTCCGATGTTTTTCTGATATTAGTGGTGTTGATTTACAACTATTCCAGTGTCATTTATTCCAGTGATATCAGAAAATACACTGGTTTGGTTATCAATCTCATTACTAGGTGAATATCTTGAAGAGGAATTATTTGTGTGAATATGGATACTTCATAAAATTGATAGTCACATGAAAAATATGATAGTTGATCACTTTCATGATATGAATTTTGAAAAATTACACCTACTAATGATAATTTTTCAGAATATATCAACTTTGTGATTCATGAATAGAATAATTTGATGTTTACAGTTTGAATTCAAATAATGAGTATGAAAAGTGTGATTCCGAATTCAGATTTGCCATAATGTATCACGATTTACACCGTCGAACCCCACGATATCAAATTCCCAATACTTATGATAGGATAGTACAATTTTGGTGTTGAATAGGGTTAGTGTTAATTCCAACAGTCTGGAATTGAAAAAGACACCAACAGTTTTCTTAGAGTGTACTTACACTATCTAGTAGGTACAGATCATGAAGTTACCTATATCGAATATATTAATTTTCTTCAGTTGAATGATATATATTGATTCCACGAATTCTATCCTGATCAACCCTATATATGTGAGAATATTGTTTCATCTTGGCCATCACTCGGGCTAATGGAATTTTAGTAACCGAATTATGTCAGCCCCTTCTGATGGTTATAATGTCAAAGGCCTTCGAGAAAATTGGATCCCATGTTCTTATACAGATTCGTTATTGGCTTCCGTTGACAGAAAATTAATATTGAATCATTCGAGGTATACACATTCGACGAACCACTGAACTATTTGTTACAGGGTGGTGCATAAATAATCGTATACAATGGAGTATAGTATAGAATCTTTATTTTAAAATATTATACGATTTGGGCCAACTAATCCCAATAAAAATTTGCCAATTAGAAATGCAATGTGTCGAAGTTGAAATTGAAAAAAAAAATCCAAGCATATCGAAAGCAGACTCATTTCCGAAACTTACAAAAGCATTCCTCTGCTTAAAAGATGTTTTCAAATGATTATCAGTCACACAAAAATACCCCAACAGCTATCTCCACATTCAATTGGGAAACACATGATGAAAAACGAGTTATAGCTGGATGTTATTGTACGTCATACGGTCACGTGTACTTCAGCATAACATCACTGCCGGAAGAGCTGAGGGTTAATCGAAAATGAATAATGAACCGTTTCAATCATGTTTCATATACTAATTGTCTACGTCTGCATCAACAAATTATTTATGCTTGACTTATTTTTGTTGGACCGAGCAATTTTTTGTTGAATCAACTGAATACATGATTATTCCATGGAAGCAGCTTGTTCAAATCAAGAATGTAGGCTAATTGAATCAACAGTATAATACCAATTCCATCAACAAAATATATGGTTTCTTCAAAAACAAATTATATCGATCCAAAATAATGTCGATGTTGATTCAAATATAAACATTTCGTTGATTTGATCAAACAATGATCATTTTGATGAGATTATATCTTTGAAACAACATACTAGTTTTCCTATTCCGATGTAGCAATAAACTAGTTTCGAACGGATCATTTGCTTGAATAGAGCAACGAAATATGTAAAATCAATGAAATATTTTGTTCATTCTACATCAACTTGAATTTTCGCCTCTAGATGGCGATCATTTCGCCTCGTCTATGCCTGCCTCGAATTCATTATATGCGTGAAACCTGATTCTTCGTGTTTGAAATATCAGCTGGATAAATCGAACTTAGGATGATTAGCAATGCGAAATAGTTTTCCATCAGCTAAGGAGAAGTGAAGACTTGAGAACTATGCTGGGAGTCGACTAGTTTCCTAGTTTTGTTTATTCTATTGATGTGAAATTTCAGAAAATTTCGGAATATTGAATTTGGTTCAACAAAACAATTCTGTCGAATGGATATAAAGTTTCTTTTGAATCAACAAAATTTTTCATTCAATTTACCAAATATTTAATTGTATCAACCAAATATTTTATTGATTCAACGAAATATTTCATTGAATCAACCAAATATTTCGTTGAATCAACTAAATATTTTATTGAATCAATATCTTGTTATTTTGAATCAAACAAAATGATTGTTTGAGCCAATTCAATATCTCTTCATAAACAATTCATAGGTGTGCTTGATCGAAGAAGATTCAGAGTTCATGCAAGACATATTTACTTGATTCAAACTTCAAATTCGCTCTGAAACAAGATATAGATTTACTCATTTCAAGATTATATTTTGTCTTGCATATATGACACTTTTATTTGCTCCATTCAATTAAATTTTGCTTGATTCAACAATTCCTTTTTTTTTCGTGTAGTAGCTACAACACAAAAAATAAGAGTATAGAGTTTCTCTGAGATTGACTTCTTAATTGGGGACCTAGAAATAAAAGTACATTGAAACATTGAAATGTGAATATAAAATAACTTCTTACACTGGAAAAAAAATGAGTGAATTTTCACTCAAACTTCACTCAATAATGTCTCAATTTCGGTCCACACCCGATTGAGTTGAAAATTCACTCTACTTGACTGAGTGAAATGGTAATTGAATGAGTGAATATAAGGGATCACAATTGAGTCAATGTTCCCAGTTCAGATTTGAATATTATTTCAGCTTTGTGATTTCTTGAGTGAGTTTCAACTCATTTTTGAGTGCCTAGAACATTTATTGAGTATGTATATGTCCATTATTGAGTGCTTTTATACCCAAAATGAGTATTTCAAAACTTTTCATGACTGCATGGTTTTATATAATATTGAGTAAATATGATATATAATACAAAAGTTTATTAACAATCAGAGTAGATTACAATACAATTACAATCACAATGGACTCCTAATGAAGAACAAAGCTATACAGGGTGTCCGCTAAAAGGAGGTCAATCCATTAACCATATATTCCTTGAAAAAAAATAATATGAGTTTCTAAATACCATTTTTCATTTTAGCCCTTCTTATTCGATATACAGGGTGTCAAAGTTGAAAATTAAAAACTGTTTTTTTCTAATTACTCGCGTAATTAATAAGATATTAATCTCAAAATAGGTACATTACTTCAGCACAAAGAGTTACATCGTGTGAGGAAAACAAAACAGAAAATAACTGTCAAATATTCAAAATACTGGGGGTCAAGTACACACTTACCCCCATATTTTTTTTGTACGTGCGCTAATGACTTCCTATCTGTTTTTCTTCATGTGTTCAATCATTTATGAGTATTTTTTTATTTTTGTTTTTAAGATAATTCGAAAAGTACTGGTTATTGTTTGAACCCTTGCGGCTTACGGTAATCTCATAATGTTCACATACTCCTATTTATTTCGTCGAAATTGGAAGAGGGCGTATCTTATTACGTACGGAAAGGTGAATATGGAAATACCGGGTGCTCAGAGCGAATGTATTAAAATAATTTTTACACTTTTTAAATTTTTTTTTTTGTAAAAATTATTTCAGTACATTTGCTCCGAGCACCCGGTATTTCCATATTTACCTTTTCGTACGTAAAAAGATACGCCCTCTTTCAATTTCGACGAAATAAATAGGAGTATGTGAACATTATGAGATTTAAGCCGCATAGGCATCAAACAATAACCAGTACCTTTCGAATTATCTTAAAAACAAATGATTCAATCGAAATTTTACAGGAAACAAAAAATACTCAAAAATGATTGAACACTTGAAGGAAAATAGATAGGAAGTCATTAGCGCACGTACAAACAAAATATGGGGGTAAGTGTGAACTTGACCCCCAGTATCTTGAATATTTGACAGTTATTTTCTATTTTGTTTTCCTCACACGATGTAACTCTTTGTGCTGAAGTAATGTACCAATTTTGATATTAATATCTTATCAAATACGCGAGTAATTAGAAAAAAAACAGTTTTTAATTTCCAACTTTGACACCCTGTATACCGAATATGAAGGGCTAAAATGAAAAATGATATTTAGAAACTCATATTGTTTTTGTTCAAGGAATATGTGGTTAATGGATTGACCTCCTTTTAGCGGACACCCTGTATAACACAATTTGAAATCATCAGTACATGCGGTCTCGCCTGCCGAAATCAAGTATGACTTCTTCTCGCTGCAGAATCTTACTAACAAGCTCGTTGACACGTTGACAGTCACATCAATCTGCAGACAAAAAATCAGATTAGTTCTGGGTGTATGTTACCTAAATAGAGACAAATTCACGAATATCGTTTCAAACAAATATTTTATCGATTTATGAATGATCACAATTGAATTATTCAATCAGCTTTGATAACACTTTCTCAATTAGGATTCAATATACCTAATTTGGAAAAAATGTGATCAATGATGATTCAATTCACTCATTTCTGATTTGAAATACTCTTATTTGAATAATTTTCAGTCACTATTGCGTGAAAAGCAAACACACGAACATGGCCGTGCATGGCTGTGAAAGACATGAACGGCGATATGGACTATTCAACAGAAGAATGCGTATATTGATTTATCTGAACGTCAAGGTTATCGGATATAAATCAACACTATATATACAATACAATTCTTAAAAATCACACCATCCAAATGAATATTTGAATTATTTGATACAATTCACGATCATCAGCCATGTTGTTGAAAGCCATCATGTATTTTACGAAATCAAACTCACCCGCAGTATAGGTATTCCCAAACTTCACAGATATAATCATGCTGATAACATGTTTGTGCTCGAACTTGCAGCAAGTACTTTTATTCAATTATAATTCACTTCGCTGAAATGGAAAGCACAGGATTGTTTTTATGCACTTAACTTCCATCAAGACTGACGCTGCGTTATCAATTGGACAAAACGGCCTCTGTTTAGTCTCGACCTGGCTCGATTCTTCCTCGCTGATGACCACAGAGATTCGGACATTCCTTTACTTCATTAAGAATAATTAAAACATATAATATTGTGGTGACTTAGAACGGTCATCACGTTATTTCCAAATACACTGTTCACTGTTTGCACGTTGAGAAGGGACTGAGACAGTGAGATTACTGAGATGCTAACAATATACTGCGCATGGACCGGCCCTTTCACCAATTATTTGATGAAATCGCTCGAGTATTCCAAAATTTGTGCTATTCAATCAAATTTGTCATAAACATTATTGGAAGGAATTGTGAAAATACCCAGATTTCATTGAATATTTACTCAAAAAGTTCACTCAGTAGATTAACTCATTACCAAATTCGCAGTCACTCAAAAGGATTTGTTACAGTGTAGGTACCCACGATTTCTACAGTATTTATATTTACATCTCCATTCTGTCTTCTGATATGCTGGTAGGCTTTACACTATCTAGGGTGAAATCCAGGTCTAGGAGTTCTGTTACTTCGAGTTCAGTCTACGCAGATATTCCTGGTAGGAATATTGGGTTAATTACCATCGGGATCGTCCTTTCTTTCATCTATGAAAATGAAACACTTTTGAGTTGATTGGTTATTGTTTTGCAGTTATTCGCGATAGAAGCAAAATAGAAGATAAGCGCACGCCACCTATCGGAGTTCTTGAAAGCTGTCAAAGCGACCTGTTTCCTTTGTTTTCATTGGTTCACATTTGTTTTTTGTTTGTGCTTATTGGTCACATCATCTAAACAAACCACTCAGAAGTGTTCAAGATGTTGCCGTCAGGTCAGAGCGACGTGTTATTTTCTATCGCGAATTGGAATTTCATATTGACAATCGATTGTCATATAATGTCAGCAAGGATGGCAGTGCCAAGGGCAGGGGCCGTCATCTGATAACGAAATGTTATATGTTCCAAAGGCATGTAAAAACATTGTATTTTATCGAGTCCATGCCAAATAAGAAAATTATCGAAAATATTTTAAGGATTCGATAAATAGCTACCTATCTTTCCCAATAACCGATAAAACTGTGCACCCTGCTTTCTTCAAACAACACTCAACACATATACAAGGTGACATTGAAATAAGTGCAAATAATTCAAGACTTGAGGAAGGTCGACGTATATACTATCGAGTGGCACCAATAAAAAAATATAGGAATCAAAGTAACATTCGCGGTGAGACCCCCTTTTTTCACCAAAAGTCCCACTCTTTAGCAATTCTGACGTCACCTCTGCTCAAATTTCCGTGCGGAAGGCACAATACTCGTACCTTAAACTTACCTTAAACTGTGATCACGCGGAGTTCAATCATTTGAATTGTTTTGAAGTGGCGTATTTGATTTTTTTTTCCTTTCTTATTCAAATTTCGAGATGAAATTTCTCGTTAATTAGAAGATTTAGGAAAAATCTAAAATCATGGAAATATTCGTTAGACTGTATCATATCAATGTGTCGATTATATGTATTTATTTCAGACACACTTCGTATACAAAAAGAAGAATGAAAGTTCAAAGTCATCTCCACTACTTATTTATTACTGATGTAAATTAATTTATTTCCGTTTTTCTAACCTGAGATTGGATTTAACACGCGTTTTTGACTTTTGGTCCCATCAATTTTAATTGATTTTTAGATTTTTAGTGCGCTTTCTCAAGGTTACGGGTTACGGGACCCTTTGTTTTTTCCTGATGGCAACCTGATATGGTTTTTATGATCATCTTTGAGTGCTCGTCAAGTCTCACCTTTTGAGACTTGACATTTGGTTCCATAAGTGCACGTTCTTATTTTTAATGAAAAAAACTTTTATTCTCAATTCCTCTTTTCACCAATATAATCACGATATTATGATGATAGACATCGGCATCCAATTTAAAATACTGTTTCGCCTCCATTATCTTCTCAAAACGGCTGAAGATGGACTCTTATAAGTCCGAAACATGTCTTCTTGATTGATTTACATCAGTAATAAAGTAGTGGAGATGACTTTGAGCTTTCCTTCTTCCTTTTGAAAAATTCCACTCCGCATTTTGAGTAAGCTTGGACTTCTACCAGACATATATACTTTGACAACTGTCACCGTCACACAACGTAATTTCTTTTTCAAACCCAATTCTCTTTATACTGTAGTTGTGTATATCTACCTACATTACATTCGAGAAATTGTTTCATTGTTATTAATGAATACATTTCAAATTGTATTAAAATTTAATTGTCATGGCAAACATTCGAGAATTAAGTGAAAAAATCGCAAGAGCTTGCTTGAGTGAATTTTTTTACTTCCCTCGATTCAGTTCACCAATCATGAAATAGTGATATGAATACAACTCGTGATAATATTTTTCCTGGAAATATTTATCGAAATACATACTGAGCTTTCCTCTTTAATTTCGCTCATATAATATTGTTCCAAAACTTCTCGCCTACAGCTCAATAGTTTTATATAAGCTTTACATGAATTCACGTATGGCTCGGTAGTCTGGTGGATTTAAGGTCTGCAAGGGACAGCCAGGGCAAAGCTTGCTGGTGTTCAGCGGCTGGCATGCCTGTCCTCCACTCCAACGGCAGCGATGGAAAACCTCCTTTGCCTCACTGCCCTCCACATTGTATTGAAAAGAGAATCCAGGATGGTTTCCTATCAGAGGAGGGCAACTGCTGGACCACTCCGGGATACTGCGTGGAATGAAAAAATCTCTAGGAATGGTTCCCGACATGTTGGCAACTCAGACACACGTAAAAAAGTCTTTCAAAGTCCTCTTTTTGAAGAGAGGCGAGTGAGTAAGGGGATCAATCCAATTCACAGAGACCGGTTGGAGCCGGTGTGTTCAGCAGAAAACCGAAGACGGAAATCTCAGTCAATCTCGTTAACTATGCTACAATCTTTTAGGCGGAAGTCTTCGCAATTGAATTGTGTGCTAGAGAGTTGACGAATAGACCTCTAGTAAACAAAAATATCATTAGTATTATATCAGATAGTCAGGCTGCTCTTAGTGCACTGAGCTCCAGCAAGATAAACTTCAAGCGGTAACAATATTAAAATAAAGTGGTTCAATAATGACCTACGAAATAAGAGAGAACAACTACATTTATTGAAAGATCTAGCAAAAACAACAAACAGTCAAGAAATTAAAGAACGATTCAAAAGCACTAGAAAAACTTATAAAATGGAGATTAAAAAAGCACAAATTACAGCGAATACAAGATTCATAGAGAACTCGAGTAATAAAGTTAAGGCAGCATGGCAAATCATCAATCAGAATAAATCTGTTAATAAGCAAACAACTACACTTGTAGATTCTCCATCAGCAGAAGATTTCAATGAATACTTTGTAAACATTGTAGAGAATATCATGAATACGATCTCTTTCGAAGATGTACCGGACTATCTCCGCGAGCCAATTGACATAGCTGATGATGTTTTCTTAAATATTTTGGAACCTGTCACAATCGATGAAATAAAGGAAGTTGTGAAAAATTTCAATACCTCTCATGCTCAGGATATGTTTGGTATGAGTAATAGTTTATTGAAGGTCATCATCGACAGTATCGTACATCCTCTAGTTGATCTCATTAATATGTGTTTCAGACATGGAATTTTCCCAAATATCCTCAAATGCAGCAAAGTTAAACCCCTACATAAAAAAGGGAATATCACAGAGACAACAAATTACCGACCGATATCGTTAGTTGCCATGATCAAATTCGTAGAAGTAGTGACAGCAGCATTAGAGGAAGGCCTTTATATTGATGTAACCATGTGCGACTTGAGCAAAGCATTTGATTGCGTAGATCACTCAATATTGAAATTGAAAATGAAATACTACAAAATCGGTGGTACAGCTCTGAAACTTATTGACTCTTATTTATCGAATAGAAAACAATTTGTTGAATTGAACGGTCAGAGATCAAGTCACAGGAACAATGACTATGGCGTTCCTCAGGGCTCTATTTTAGGCCCAATATTATTCTTGATTTACATAAATGACCTTCCTCGTAGACTGGAGAACACTGACACTATCCTTTATGCAGATGATGCTACTTTCATACACCAGAATAAAGTTATTGATGATATGTTCATGAATATTCCAATAACGCTGAAAAAATTGCAGAGACATATTTTTCTTCAATCAAACTAAAAATGAATGTGGAAAAAACTCAGAAAATAACTATAGCAACTAGGAAAAATACAACAAATATTGCCCCAGTCAAATTATTAGGATTCCATATCGACAGCAAATTAACATGGAACGTTCATACCGAACATCTCGCGAAGAAACTATCATCAAATCTATTTTTATTGAGGCGATTGAGGAGATCGGTATCACATGATTTGATGCGAATGGCATACTTTGCTTTCATAAATAGTCACTTGCAATATGGGATTCTGATTTGGGGACACAGCGCAAACATGCAAAACCTTTTTAGGCAACAAAAACAAGCAGTTAGAATTATATCAGGCTCAAGTCCCAGGGCACATTGTAAAGACCTATTTATTGAATATAATTTTCTTAGTTTGCCTAGTATGTACATTTATCAATGCCTGGTTTATGTGAAAGAACACTTGACTGAATACAAACAAAATTCTGATATCCATTCTCACAATACGAGAAATAACAATAATATTGTCATTGCTACAAATAGACTTCAGAAATCTCAACAAGGTTTCAATTTCTATGGTCCGACTTTTTTCAACAAATTACCTGAAGATATGAAGAAATTAAATTTAATGCCCTTCAAATGTAAATTAAAAAAATATCTGATCAGAAAATGTTTCTACTCTATTCAGGAATTCACAGCCTTATTGACACATGACATGATATAGATTTATAAAGCTTCTAGTTAACAATACTGAAATGTGATATTTATAGAACTAAGTGTATATGTTTGTCTGACCAATGTGATCATGTTTATTGTTATTTATTCTATTTCCTTTATTTTATTTTTTTCATTTACCTATTTATTATCAAACGATTGTTTTTTACATATATTGACGAGTGTAAACATTTTACAATGTAGTAACACTATATAAATAAATACAATACAATACAATTATTGTCATATAAAGAAACAAAAATATATTTCTTCACGAATATTCTGTGGGGAGTTTAATTATCTCATTAGGAATCATTCATAGTTTTGATTCAAAAACTTTATTATATTTTGAACTAAGCAGTCAATATTTTGAAACAAAAAATAATCCCATTGGAGAGAACGAGCTAAATATTCATTATGAAAAACTCATAAATTCGGATCGAATATATCAATGTGTTTATTGAAGATTGACATAATTTTGACTAGAATGAATTGTTCATTTTAAAATGAAAGAGAACAATTCTCAATAATAGTAATCCATAGTTGCAAATTAGAAAAATGATTGTTTCCACTTGGTGGATGGATTTCTCACCTCAAAATTATGGTTTTCCAGAAATAAGTGAATGGTTTTGTCAATATGAATTAATTCCATTCTCACTTTCAACATGACAGACGTCTCCAACCATGCATATCTTAATTTTCCTACAAGAGACTTGTTGAATAAATCATTGTTTCGGAACAAGAATATCATCTCTTTCGTTATATACAAACAAATTATTTTCTTGGACCAATGCAGTCATGCTCAATACAAGAGATTCTTTTTTTGTGTGTGGGTGCTAACAAAAGAGTCACTCTGCTGTGGGTGCCTGGACATCAAGGGGTGGAGGGCAATGAGAAAGCCGACGTCCTTGCCAAACAGGGAACCGAATCTGTGTTCATAGGACCAGAACCATGCTTTGGGGTCTCCGCAAGTGCGACCAAAACAACTATCTCAGACTGGGCGAAGGGAAAAAGACTCACTCACTGGTCTGAATTACCAGAATTAGACCATTCGAAGGCGTTCCTGCTTAAATCTACACCAGGCAGATCCTAGAATGGAGCAGGGAATAATCTGCAAATTCAGAACCTATCGATTTTAGACAAATCTCACCTCATTCAACCATGGACTTCGTAAAAAGAAGTGAATTGTTCAGTGAACTTTAATCTCCAGGGGTGAGCCACAATAATAGACCCATCTGGGGTCGCAGTGGAGAGGTGCGGTATTCGCCCCACTCACATGGAACCTAAACTAACATAACCTACATGAATTCATCAAAAATGTGGATAATTTGATAAGCAGAATTTACCGCACCTGAAGGCGACATGATTCCATCTTGTTTCCTATTCGGAGCGAACCAACTACAATTTGCATGAAGACAAAGCAAGCTGAATTTCCAGGGGATGTTATCATTAAAGATATACACAATATGCTCAATTACAACGTATTTCATTGTAATAACAGTAATTCTTAATTCGATTATAAAAGTTTCAAGTGGCCATTAGAATACATTTCATGAAGTTATTATTAACGATTTTATCATGGACACGCTTTAATACATCTCGTAATAGTCGTCGAAACCATTAATCATAAACACAATGGACAAATTTCGTAATATAGAATTTGCATTTCTGTTTTTGCTGGCAACTGTGCATTTTTTACTCTCGTTCATTGCAGGATAATCATACAGATACATAATTTGAGATAAGCAGTACCTATATCTATATCTATAGTGATATTGTACAACGATAAATTTATTCATTTCTCAATCCATTTTCCTTCATTCACAAACTAATTAGTTATATCTGATAGGATTATAAGGCAACTTTTACTTCCGTTTTATGCATTGTCATCATTGTCAAATTTTTTTTACCCTTCTAGAGACTAACTGACTTTCATTGGTATATGTTATTTCATTTTGATGATTACTTTAACCAGGGGCGTCTTACCAGGTGGAGACATCAGGTCGCGTATTGGGCGTATTAGAATTGTCTCCTACACTGAAAGAACAGTTTGTTTATAATGAATAAATATGATTAACTATTACCAAATCCGTTATTGAAATATGGCTTATTGAACGTTTGTTTAAAAAAAACAAATTATTTGTTCACACCCCCATGAATAAGCCTCGTGCATGGTTAAATTATGATTATTTCATGATAATATTCATTTATCAACCGAGAACACGAGCGAGAACATATATTTCTTAACCCACACCAAACGATATTTATTATTTCAAAATCTTTGTTTTTAGTAACCAAATATTTATAAGTACAGCATGAAAAGAATCCTTCTATTAATAATAAATAAATATTTTGTTCGCTGATATAATGCAATGTCTTCAGTTCAGAAAAATTGCTCATTGATTCATTAAATTTCCTGATGAATTACCAAAACTCGTGGATCACCCCGAGGGGGTGTTTCTAAGCCTTTTATCAATAACAAACTATTCGAGCAGGGCTGGTTGCGTATAAACCTATCACCATCAGCTCTCAGGTATGAAGTCATACCCACGTTTCCATGTACATACGTATATTACTTTCTTTTAAATTCATCCAAAGCAAAAAATATCAGGAAATACTCGTGCATACTACATATAGGTACTCGCACCTACTTACGTTCTGAATGTTCCAATATTGATTGATTTGCATCACATGCACCACTGTTTTTTTTGAAAACATACTAAATGTTGTATAGAAGATGCACTGATAGTCGTCTGCCATTTTTTCCTATGTGATGTCGTACCTATATGAAATTATCCCGAGAAGCTAATTGTACACGTGAATATACATGCCCAAATGTAAACAAACCCGCACTGTCATATAAGGCATTGAACTAATATAACCATCACACTTCATAACTTTCGCGTCGGTCGAAATCACAAGGAAATCACTAATGATTTCATGAAGATGCTCACGCTATATGATAGATAGATAGATAGATAGATAGATAGATAGATAGATAGATATTTATTGGTCTCAATATTACAAATTCATGTACACCGCAAAAGAAAAACAATACACATAATTTGTTTAGACAAGTCAACAATGGCAAAAGATTAACATAATATAAAAGGTATGCACTCATACCCAATACAGGCTCAAATTCAAAGATTAAAAACTTATAACTAAGATTAAAATTTCTATAAAATCAGCACCTTTTCGTGAACAACACATAAGTATAAAATTCAATTCAAAACAATTTCATTTGTGCCTTGTTTTATTTAAACAATTGACCATCCTACATCAAAAACCTCATTTATTGAGTAAAATGCTTGGCTTAAAAGAGACTGCTTCACCACAAATTTCAATTTTTTTATTGGATAGTTTTTCCATTCTTTTGGAAGCGTATTGTAAATTTTACCGTATAGTACTTCAGTTTGTTTTTCTGTTTTTACTAATTTCATTTTCGCTGTTCTAATGACCTCTTTGCTTTTAGTATTATAATCATGTGCAATTTATTTTGATGTTTTTATCTTTTATTATCTTCTGTGGAAAGGCCACATCCACTGCATATTTTAATTCTATGAGATGGAAGCTAAACTAAAATGATGGCCCATCATGCGCATGACAGTTTTTTAATTATTACGAAATGAATTATGATAATAACCAAACGAACAATAAAATGAAATATCCATTGTTATCCTCTATATTACGTATAGAGCGTGTCTCATTTCAAATGGATCCCCGAGTGGATCCCCCTCTATATCTCAGCTATCAGTCGTGCGATCTTTACCAAATTTGTATCTGTATGAATAATCATCAATATGACCAGTTCTTCAAAGACAAATATCATTTTAGACAGTGCCGTGCATTTTTATTGAAATGAATAAGGGTCAGTTCTTTGATAAATCATATTAAGCATTTTTTCACAGGAAAACTGACTTCATAATATTGTTCTTCATGGTTTCAAACTCACATAGGTATGTGAATTTTCATAAGATACCTATGAAGGGTTTCAGAAAAACAGGCATATCTAAACAACCTTTTTCGCGAACGTAATAATTATTTACTCGGAAACGGTGAGTTCAACAGGAAAAAGTATGACTAGTTTTTCCTTTCAAATCATGATTTTACACCTACCGGAGCCATTGAACGTTCCAAAATTCGTAGTTGATTTGAAGTCACTATTTATTCGAGACTGAAAATGAAAAAATGAAGCCAATCCTGTTAATTCGGAATCAGGTGATTTTTTTGTATATGGAAGTTAGAAAGCATGAGGAACAATATGAGGTTAGATTTCCTGTAAAAAAATGCCTAATATGATTTTATGAAAAATTGACCCCTTTTTAGTTCAATAAAAACGCACTGCACTGTCCAGAATAATGTGCATCTCTGTAAAACCGATCATATTGATGGTTATTCATACCACACCAAATTTGGTTGGAATCGCATGACTAATAACTGAGATACAGAGGGGGCCTTTTAAAATGAGACCCGCTGTATTTATAATGAACAAATGTATCATAATAAACACATAGATTCATTAACAGGCACTGCCTCATTGTTAATTATCACCAAATCACATTATAATTATAAATTCATATTATTGGTTATCACTTCGTAAATCGGCGTAATAAATCATTTATTGTTAATAAATAAAGCATATATAGAAACAGATACGATTTTGATGAATAAGCCATGGCTAATTAATTATGGACAAATTCGACATTAACAAATATTTGATAATTATTACTGAGATTTTTCTTTCGATGTATAGGCGACTGAATTTAAGATCGCAGCGCCAAAGTGGTTGGTTGTGGAACTATATGAAAGTACATTGTTTTGAAGTGGTTAATTTGCGTGTGTGTATTATTTCAATTTTTGTGTAATCTTGTGATTCGAGGAATAGTTCAGTCATTGGGGATCCAAAATGAGGCTTACCTGGAAAAAAGTCCGGAAGTTTTGAAACTTTGTAGGATTATAGTTTTGGGTGTCCAAAACTGAAATTCACAAAATGCACATTCCGGGACATGCCGCCGGCGCCGCCATCTTGCCAAGATGGCGCTCAAAAACGGTTTTTTGAAAATATCTCCAAAACGGTGCGTTTTTAGAAAAAATTTAAAGATATAAAAATTTGAGATGAAGAAATTTTCTACAAGAAATGTTCCGAGCATATTTCTGCTAAAGAGAGCTGTTTAGGCTCAAGAGCTGATTGAATGACAACATATTCTGTTAATTTCTATAAACTGCCCCTAACTATCTCCATATATGGGTATAAATTCATATTTCATAATAAAACGGGCTATTCAATTTGTTCCTCGTTATATTGAATGATTTTTAGATCAATTATGCTACAAAAATTTTGCATTTGTGACTTGCGATTATTTGGGCGATATAAAAATTGCATTATCGACGAATCTGGCGACTTTGCTCCAGAAGTATGTGGGTGCAGGATGGTTATGAGTAGATTTCGTACCTATACTATGTATCTGTAGATATAGGTACCTTCTCGTACTGTAAAACCGCCCATAAATTCATAGAAATTTGAAATTTTGCTTTTTTGTCTTTACCACTCCATCCCAATATGAGTAAATACACAAAATATATATTTCAGATGAGATATTTAAATATAAACGGTAAAAACACAAGAACTTTTTCATCAACTAAATTACCTTTCCTAACGAACACAATAAGCCAATCAGTAATTTTACGAGAAAAACGGACATGAAAAAATTGCGAGACCGTATTTAACCAAGGAAAAATGAAGTTTCTAACAACATTAGAAAAACATAAAGAGTTACAAGATCATATTAAAGTTTTCAAAAATGAACATGCCACCCCCGATCAAGTTGCCTTTGCCGGTGAGAAATTTTTCCTTGCACTCTATGGATTCAAAGACACAAATTACACCAATCTTGATAAATATCGATACCAGTGTTTCGTGAAGTCGGTAACAAAAAGTAAATTCAATTTGGCATCTTTACCACCGACAAGGCTGCACGACAGCATTCGTTGAGAACGTACTATCAGGTTCAACTATGGAGTGGTTGTCCGAAAGTAGTTGAAGAATGGGGTTGGAAGAAAACACAAACTGGCCTCACTCCAATAACTACTTCGAAAGATCCTGCTTCCAAAGCACTACTTGCTTTTTTATCTTGTAAGTGCAAGGCGGCTTGTGGTAGAGCCTGCGGATGCAGGAAAGCAGGATTGCGATGTTCGACACTGGACGAATCCGATGAAGAAGACCTCCATTCGCTGCATGATGATTCTTTATCGACTGCAGAAGAAGAATCGGACGAGTTGAAGGAAATTAACATCGATTCTGGAGCTGAAGTAACCAGTTTCCCCGTTGAATATATCGAAATCAACGAGCCAGGTCCGTCTGGCCATTGCCAAAAATAATTTCAGTACCTGAGTGGATTAGGCCTACAGGGGAAACCACGTTAAAAAACGCGCCGTGTACTTAACCTCTTGGGTGGTGTGGAAACAAGTACAGCATTAAGAATCGAAATTGATTGATCATAAATTATTAACATGGATTAATTGATGAATTCATCGATTAATTGAATAATGGGTAACCACCGTTTCGTGATAAATATTTTTAAAGTCCTTAGATATCAGATTTGGGGACCCCTAATACACATATTATTTCCGAAACTCGCCACTACAGAAAACTTACGCAACATTTGGTAAGGGCACTTGTGCCCTAACGAGGGTAATTTAGCGAGAATATTCTAGGAACATATTTTATAGGAAATATCCTCTGTCAGCAAGCTATAAATATAACGAGAAACCAATTATTTGAGCTTTATGTATTGTTGTCGATTTATCTACGTATATGTGTTTATGAAAGAGGAAGTCCTCAAACCTGTATGTATCTGCGAATAATTATTGATCTACCTGTTAGGAAACATTTACCATATGTACTTTATTTTTGATCAAGGATTTGATTTTTTTTTTAATTCCTACTGTAACTTTTTACTTCTGGTAATAACATGCAACTGAATTCAATCTCGAAGTTGGGAGAAAATCTTTCAATCATGTACTGATTGAAAATATCATTTTCTCTGAAATAAAGTGAGGAAACGTTCATGAATTACAGATGAATGGAGCATTAATGATTCAATACTCTACTGAAGAGTTCAAACTTGAAAAATATCACGACCATTAAACTTGACATGACATTGTTTCGTGAAAAGAAAGTAGTTTATTTTTTCATAGCCACTATTATTTGAAAATCAATTGGCAACTTTATGCATATAAAATGTGAGAAAATGGTACATCTGATCGATATGGAACAAATGCACTTTTTTCTGTAAAGAGTTGTAGATTTTCATAATCCTGGATTAAATTGTCGAAAAATATATGCATACAATATACTTCTGAATGCAATTTTGGAATGATTTTATTTTCACTCCATGGGGCATGGAAGTTTGGTTCTTGTACCAAGTTGCAAAAATTTCATCATATGGCGTTTCGGAAATATTCAAGAAATATCATTTTCAGGAGTCCTCTTCCAGGGGGCCATTGCTCCTTTAGGAGACAGAATCATGTTCATTGCATTTTTTCTAACTATTTTTGGTCGATGAAGCCTCTGGAGAAGTTTGGCAGGCTAATTTCGGGACACCCTGTATATACAATGTTATTTGGCTCTTGTTGTGCTATAGTTCCGGAAAATAATCCAATAACACCGTCTCCGAGAAAGAACTGCAAGTCCTTTTATCTTTCATTCCACTTCGCGGATACGTAAATTACTAAACAACCACTGAGTTCAGAATTTTTTAAAATCACAAAATTAGACTGTCATATATCTATGCTACGCGTCGGGAGACAACAAAACCTCGAGCTAAAATCTAATATTTTTCCCGAGATTTTCCCCTTGCATAATAAATAACTATTTGTTGATGTTGCAGCAGATCTTTATGCATGGTATAAAGGCGGAGACGATATCATAAAGGAGCCGAGATATACTTTGAGGAATATTCGGTCCGATTCCCTAAGAAGTGCTCTATAGGGTGGTTAAATTAATAACGTTGTTATTAAGAACTCCTTTAACAACCCCAGATTTTTCACTATTCATATTTGGTATTGTATAGAAACAGCATTTACAATGTGGCTAGTTTTTTACATTTCCACTCAGTGGTCTGTAGTCATTCATATACTATTTCATTGATTATTGCTATATTTCTGCCTTTTTACCGTCATTTTAACCTCACAATCAGTCACCCAGATAGGATCCTCGTCTAAGTAAATGTAAAGCAGCAGGTATCTGGAATACTAGGCATTATAGTTATAAATATTCTCTGAGTGCTCTTTATACTGATATATTACAAAAACTCAACTGAGATTTATTCATACATGTATAGTAGATTAAAAGTAGCCCACCAACGTCTTCTATATGTGGCTCATCCCCCCCTATATTATAAATTCAGTTCCCGCATTACTCGCAAATAAGGTGAATGCATGAGTAGTTTCGCGAAAAAACTCGTTCCTGCTCCCTTCCTCGGATTGCAACGTCCAGCATTATATTATTATGAACAATTGAACACTCATATGATGTCCAACCCTTTTTGTTATCGGAGATGTGGAAAAATTCCAAATCAGGTTCTGCAGATTTTGCCATTCACCAACTGGCTAGTTTTGAAACGATTCGAGCAGTATTCAATTGTTCATGAAGAAGTTTGGTCCGTGAGAACAGTTTTCGTTCCTTGTGAGAGATGGAGGTGAATGGGATGGTGCATAAAGAAAGCATCTGCATACGAACTCGTACCTCCTTTATTGATGCCATATTATCTCATTCAACATTTTGTTCTGATGGGGTGCAACGAAAATAACATTGAAAACTTGATACTTGATAGTCTCTAGTCTTCAACCCGATTCAATAGAATTATATTTTTATTAGCGGACATAACCTAGAGTTACGCTCCTGGCAAAACCACTATTGGACCATGTCACGTTAGTCCCGCAGTTATACAGTGTCATTCATAAAGTCGGCATCATATGGGAAAAACTTTTAATGAAAATTCATTTCGAAATTCGACTTTTACGTCAAGATTCGCTTTAAAAAATATGAAAAATGGACTCGGTTAGGGTTACATGACTTTCGTTATACAGGGTGTTTCAAAAAAACCTGACCCCCTTGCTAGGGTAGGTAGAACACTGCTAAATATGTTGGGTTTGCTCAGTGAAAAAATGTCTTAACGGCATCCGTTTCCATGATACAAGGTGTTGAAAAAATTATTTTTTTACACATTTTTCACGATTATGTCGAAACTACTGGAAACACTGTGATGAAATTTTGTACAGATGTTTCTTGAAATCTGACACATCGCATGAATTTGTTTTTATATCTGACTCTCATAGAGGGCGCTAGTTACACGGTTCGTACCGAGTAGTTTAGAACATAACTTTTTGAGGTTAGATTTCCCAATCCAAATATGATATGAACTTAAACCTCATTCAATTCTACACCAAAAAGGAACTCTTGGTGAAACTCGATACTATGTTCCGTTTTCGGAATATTTCGATTTGAAAATATTGAAGTAGTATTGATGCTGGTATACAATGAATTTTATTGAGTTCAATTACCTATTTATTCAGATTCCAAAACAATAGGATCATTCTTGTGCTGAAGTTATTGAACAAAGAATCATAAGTTGAAAATTAAGAGATATTTGACAAGAAACATGAAATATTGAATCAGTTAGAGTAAGTGTTCAAAATGTCCTACGTTTCGACGAATACACGATTCTATATTCTTTTCTTAAGAATGTATTATTCTTCTGAACAGTTGATGATCAGGTGTTAGGTCATTTAAGTGATGTTCAATTATGTCTCACAACTCTTGACGTGAATTTACCTATGTAGCTTAGACTTTCTGCTCAAGATACAACAAAACTGTGTAATCCATGTTCTTAGTCAAATCTGTTTCGATGTTATTCTTGTGATTCATTGTTAAATCAATAAGTTTAGCACCAGAAATGTATTGCTGTTTTTGGTTTTCAATAAATGGGTGATAATTTTTCATAATACTCACTCTATTACATAGCTTTATACCAGCAACAGTTATCACTTGATCATTTTCAAATCGAAATATTTCGAAAACGGAACACAGTATCGAGTTTTACCAAGAGTACCTTTTTGGTGTGAAATTGAATGATGTTCAAGTTCACATCCAATTTGAATTGAAAAATCTAACCTCAAAAAAGTTATGTTCAAAACTACTCGGTACGAACCGTGTAACTAGCGCCCTCTATGAGAGTCAGATATAGAAACGAAGGCATGCGATGTGTCAGATTCCAAGAAACATCCATACAAAATTTCATCACAATGTTGCCAGTAGTTTCGACATAATCTTGAAAAATGTGTAAAAAAATCCTTTTTTCAACACCTTGTATCTTGATAACGGTTGCCGTAACGAAATTTTTTTACTGAGTAAACCCAACTTATTTTGCAGTGTTCTACCTACCCTAGTAAGGGGTCAGGTTTTTTTGAAACACCCTGTATATCTGTCTGAATTTCGAAAAAGTTTACCGAGAAAAGTTGTTTCTATTATAATTTTACATATTATGTTTTAGCTTCGGTTATTTTTTCAATTTCTATGAAATTAACACCGACAAAACCATTTCATTTCATTAGCTTCATCATACTATACTAACTTTCAATCACTAATTATCGAGAACTATCATTTTTTTCAGAAAATAATAATCTCCGCTTCAAATTTCTGTTAGATTATTATGTTTGATATATCGTGTATTATTCAGGAGCGAAATTTATTTAAATTGATTTTTTCAGTACTAACATGATGCCAAAGTCACCTATCAAAATAAAATCAATTAGAAGAAATAAAAAAATATCAAGAACTGAAAGTTGCAATAAAACGTTCAAATTCGAGTCACATTTTTTGTACTGGAAGAGTATACTTTTTAGAAATTCGAACAAACAAGCCTATTTTTAGCTATTTTGAAAAAATATAAATTTTTTTCATGTATAGTGAAAATCACGTGACTGCGACCGAGTAATTTCAAAATAAATTATTATCAAAAGTTTTTCTCCATATAATGCCAATTTTATGAATGACACTGTATATAGGTATATAATACCGACACATTTTTTTTACAGATTCCTTTCTTCATTTCGAGGTTGAAAGTTGCTTTCAACTTATCTGAGACACCTACTCTATTCGAATCGATCAACAAAAGTACACTCGTCTTCAAATATGATGTCGCGGTTGGGCGGTATGAGCGCTCTTACACTGTACACCCGTCTTCAGAGAACATTTCGCACAATCATGGGCGGTGTCAGCTCTCTCAATCACTGCTGCAATAAGAGCGCTCATACCGTCCAACCGCGACATGTTCACTGAAGACGAGTGTACCTATGTTCTTTTTATATAGTCGAGAATGAAAAATTATAAACTTTCATTTCTTTATATGTGTTGGTATAATTGATACAAAGACGATTGAAACTGTGAGGCTCGCTGACAGCAATTGCTTGTAGCATGGACGTATGTCTATGGCTTGTAGTAATTGTAGTTCACGAACATTTGCAGAATATGTAATCTTTGTCAATGCTCATGCACCTATTTGAATTTTACAAGACGATGGGATGTCACATTATTACTCTATAGCACTGTTACTGATGTCATTATCACTCGATTCATCATGATGACTGTCATTAACTGTTGACTGAGTAAGTCATAATCATTTCGCCTAATCAATACACCTGGTTTCATTTCACATTTTGAAGAAAATCAAAGCAGTCCATTCCAAACAATTGGTTTTGATTCATGCGGTTAGGTAACGAATGTAAATAATCTGGCACACTAGTTATCGATTCATGTCCATTTTTAATGCATATATGTTGATAAGCTGTGCTTCAAATGGATATAGTTCAGAAAATTATTCAGTGTTTCCGAAATTGGATCGATTTGCCTTTTGTTTTGTTTCAACTTCAATATTGGCAAATAAATGGCTGTGCCATTTATTTGGCACAGGTTGAGGGGTGGCACATCAGGTAGGTTTTTGAGATCTATCATTCAATTGGCATTAGATTGCATAATTTTCATCTCGTTATCAAATCGTGAAATTGAGTGCAAATTACCGCACAGGAAAGTTCAATTTTTCAATTATTTTGCTCAGGAAAGTGATTGGCACATGTACACTTCGATAAGTTACAATGTTTTCAAATGGAACATATAACATTTTCACAGAGAAAAAAATCACTAACCCTAAGTGAATATTCAATAATGGCAAGTAAAAACTTGTATACTATATGGGACAAGGAAACAAGTTAATAACCACAAGAATATTTGTGTTCCTGAAAATATACACCTACCACTATTGACCTGTTCCATTAAATTTCAGATTGATAACGGTTAGTGAACCCATCACTTGTCATCAGTGACCTATTCAATTGTCATTAGTAACTCATTCACTTTTCATTAGTGACTTGTTCACTAGTCATTAGTGGCCTAATTACATGTCATATGTGACTTATCTACTAGTCATCAGTGACTTATTCACTTGTCATTAGCTAGTATGAAAAAATACCTGCATTGTTCTCTGAAAAATACAAAAGATGTAAGGCTGACGACAAATATTGAGATACTAGATACCGCGTATATCAGCATCATGCACCAAGAAAAACGGTACTCTCACTCACTGCACTGCACTCTGGTTCACTATCTTCTTCCTTCCAGCATTGAAGATGAATCAACTTTCATACTTTTCAAACGTCACTTCCTTTCACTTCGAGTATCATAGGAAGTGGAAAAAAATCCTGTATATATGTAGAAACAATTATGTACTGTTCTAGAAGAGTTTTGTATTTCATTATCTCCTTCAAGAGAACAGATCAAGAACTCAACACCCCACAGCGGCACACAAACAGAGAATTCTCATACGAATATGATATAGTAGCTGTTCGAAAGGGCACTTGCATGACTTGGAATTTCAATGTTACTAGCGGGAACGCAAGTATACTAACTTCACGAATGCTAAGATCGAAATGACGCCGTGGACTCGTGGACACTGGACAGTGATCGCGTTGGGCGTGGGTACTCGAATAATATCGGAGATGTCCGAACGGAAAAGAGATCTATAACTACAGGTGAGCTGTCACCTGCAACAATCGACTTGATAGATTGTCTTTATTGATGAGTTCGCTCAGAGCAAGTGATCTTATGTCAGAAAAATAATTTAATGATTGTGAGTATTCGTTAACCTAGCACTAGTTTAGTGTTCACTCAGAATTAGCGAACTCTGAGTACATATCGACTTAGTTGATACCAACAAGTGTTCTGATCACTTACAGCAGAAACTTCGTTCCGGTAATATAGTTTTGCCTACTGCAAGTACCATATTTTCCTACCGTTGGTGAAAATGTTCTGGTCACAATCGACTTTTTTCAAAGAAAACAATTTACTTGTCCGAGTTTTCTCAGTGTTGTATCAGATGACGGTCGAAATTTGCAGCTGGCTCTCCTACTATGAGCTCAAGGAGTGCGACAGACAAAGACGTTTCCTAATCAAATCCGACAGTGCCGGATTCAGGGGGGGGGGCTATGGGACTATCAGCCCCCGGCGGTGAATTTTAAGAGGCGGTAGGGAAAAAGAA